>JAVDPK010001830.1:924847-950298 GCA_034780415.1 Cichlasoma orientale | reverse complement strand
TGTGTGTGTGTGTGTGTGTGTGTGTGTGTGTGTGTGTGTGTGTGTGTGTGTGTGTGTGTGTGTGTGTGTGAGGGGCATTTTGACACCACAAACAAAACCACATAACACCAGCCTCACCAAATACACCACTCAGTCACTTCCAGTCATTTTATTAGGTACACCTTGTTAGTACTGGGTTGCCTTTATTCTTGGTGGTATAGAATCAACGAGGTGCTGAAAACTTTCCTCACAGATTTTGGTCCATACTGTCATGACAGCATCATACAGTTGCTGGAGATTCATTGGCTGCTCATCCGTGATGAATCTCCCAATCCAACACATCACAAAGGTGCTCTATTGAAATGGGATCTGGTGACTGCGGAGGCCATCTGAGTACAGTGAACTGACTGTTATGGTCAAGAAACCAGTTTGAGATTATTTGAACTCTGTGGCATGGTGCGTTATCCTGCTGGAAGCAGCCATCAGAAGATTGGTACACTGTGGTCATAAAGGGATGGACAGGGTCAGAGACCACTCTCGGGTAGGCTGTGGTGTTCAAACAATGCTTAATTGCTACTAAGGGGCCCAAAGTGTGCCAAGAAAATATTCCCTACACTATAACACCACCGCTACCAGCCTAGAACTGTTGACAGGAGGAAGGATGAATCCATGCTTTCCTATTGTTTATGCCAAATTCTGACCTGACCATCTGAATGTTGCAGCAGAAAACTCATCAGACCAGGAAATGCTTTTCCAATCTTCTGTTGCCCAATTTTGGTGAGTCCACGCAAACTGTGGCCTCAGTTTCCCGTTCTTAGCTGACAGGAGTGGCTCTAAGTGTGGTCTTCTGCTGCTGTAGCCCATCTGCTTAGAGAGATGCTCTTCTGCATACCTTGGTTGTGACAAGTCATTGTGTATATATAAGATATAAGCAAATGTACTTTTTTTTTTAAAGAACAAGGAAATTTCTACCACTCTAAGTGGTAGTGATAGTACTATTAGCTCTTGACCATAGAAGTAGTTTTAACAGTTTTATTTAGTTTGGTGTCCTTTTTTCTTCAAAGGAAGAAAATCAAAATGATTCTGGTCACATTTCTATTTGTTTTTACTTTTCTCTAATCGTTGCTTTCTGTGACGTCGTGCTTTTTGTTTCTTACATATTTGGCCCGTGTAAAAAGTGCAGGAGGGGGAATAAGTGTTGTCAAAATGATCAAAACACACTGGAACAACTTAAATGTGATCATGTTCGGCTTTTTTCTAAGGACTCACAAGCAAGTACAATGAACACAGGTGTAACTGTTAACAGCAGATTGTCTTTTATGCACTTAGGAAATGATAGAACACGATAGAGCTCCTGCCACCCTGGTGGCCCCCGGTGCCATTTGTCGAAGGTTGCCAAAAAGGCCACATCCAAATATTATGGCGGCTCACGTAAATGTAGGATCTGTTCTGCTTCTTTTCTGGATCTGTGAACATTTTCACCAGCATCTCTGCTCACTGACTCACTGCTGCAAGGCTATTTACCGGGTTTGATTAGACGGTAGAATTTTTTTTCAAATGCCACTTTGGTCTGGTGGTAAAGAGAAGAGGATGTTCATTATGCTCTCGCTGCTGACAAAATTTAAGGTGTTTTTAAAGTGGTATTCCCAACAAAAAAAAGAAAAAGAAAGAAATAGACTTAGGGTTCCCGGCTGCTCAAACCAAACATAAACTAATAATAACTAAAGCTGTCAAATAAATGCAGAGCAGCAGCCTATAAAATACAAACAAGTAGTTTCCAGCAGTGGTTAACACAGCTACAAGAAGGTGTCCCTATCACCTTCAGTGGGTGTCTGATCCGGGGCTTTCCAACTGGATTTCTCCAACATGAGCTCCTGTGCAGCTTTGACCTTTACTTTAGTACGTGGGCTTTCAGACCACACATGCCCGCTTGAATACTGCACTCAGATGATTCATGTATGCCTGATATTTTTTTTCTTCTTTTTCCTTTTTTTTTAACCACTCGGTGCAAACCTGCCTCGTACACCTGTGCAGCTGGCTCCACACTGCTGCAGTCTCCGTCGGTGCGCCAGCAACACCTGGAGCAGCAACCTGGAGAGGGAGATCAAACTGGCCGCGGGGGGTGTGAAGATGGGAGAGTTGGCCCCTGCGCCTTTAAGACTGCATGTGGTCTACATCTTGCTTCTCCCGTGGCAGGCTCTGTGGGTGCACGCGTTCAAAGTTTGACTGGGGAATAGAGGTAACAGTGGAGACGGCAGCAGCATCGCCCCGTCGGGAAACAGAAACACACTCACACACTCTCACACACACGCACTGAACATCTGAGAGGGGGCAGAAAAAGGACCGCAGCTCGCCGGGGAGCGTCCGACTCCCGGCGAAAAGAACAAAGGGACAGATGACTGAGCGGATTTTCGATTTATAAATGGAAAACACAAGAAGGTTAATTTAAGACAGTGTTTGCTGAACGGAGGGACTCCCCGGCAGCAGCCTCCCCCCCTCAGCCATGCCGCTCGTATTCCGCACACTGTTTTTCGGCTTTGTAACGCTGCTGGTTGTGCTTTTGATAATTGATGATATTGCAGAAGTGGAAGAAGAAACTGCGTAAGTATCCTGCCGTGATTTATCCACGCAGTGCATGTGTGTGTGCGCGCGTGTGTGAGAGAGAGAGATGTTAGTGCTGCCCATTGTTTTCTTACCCAGCAGGTTATTTCCCTCAGGTTTCTCAGAAGATTTCAGGTGCAGTGTGAGGGGAGGGAGGGTAACTAGGTGAAATAAACGAGTTTATTTACATTGAAATGAAGTTCAGAGTTTGGATGCTGGAGTGTGCGCGGTTTGTTTCTACATTTGTAACACTTGGGTGCAGCAGTAGCAGCTGTTCCGACAGCAGCCTGCCTGCCTGGGTCTCCAAGGATTAGGCTATTTGTCTTGCAGCAGCCTGCATGCGGGATAGGATACATTTACACTATAAGAGAGGAGTGGAGAGGGAGAGAAAGGGAGAAGGAGGAGTGTGTGTGTGTGTGTGTGTGTGTGTGTGTGTGTGAGTGAGTGAAAGAGAGACACAAGGGGGTGCGCGGGGGGGGGGGGGGGGGTAACAGAATGGCAACAAAAGAGGCTCTCCTATTTTTCCCCCCCTTTTTTTCATTTTCAGACTTTGAAATGTTGCCGCAGAAATCTTCCAAGTCACACACTCGCATTTGACCTGCAAGAAGATCCATTCTTAATTTAGCATGAAAAAAAAAACATGCAGGCTCAAAAATCCAACCAGATCTCAACAGGGCTACATCCTCCTGTGCTTCTCCTTATAGTCATCACAGAGATGTAAAGATGCCCTGTTACCTGAATGGCAAAAAAAATAAAAAATTTACCTCTCTGTGCAGCTTTTGTATTCTTGCATTTTCCCTTTGAGCGAGAACATTTTGTTTTGAAAGCAATTACTCGGCTGTGGCTCACATTGTAATGAGGTCACATTGGTTTGTGATTTGCCGTGGGAGAAGCACCAGAACCAATTCCACTCCTGCATAAATGCAGGCTAATATGATTATAACAATATATTTAAAGGCCACCGGGATTGTAAAACGAATGAAAGGAGCCCGGCAGCACTCTGATGTTTCAGTTCTTTGCGCCTTTATTTAAAGTCGTCTATTAGATGTGACCAAGGTCATGATTGCAAAATTGCCTGAGGCTTAACAATCTGAACGCATAAACAATATGTTTACTGTAAATGCATTTTAGCTGATGCATTCAACGCCATTGTAAAACGATCACTCTCTTCCCTGAAAAGAAAACCTCCTTTCAGCATAATGAGGCCCCATTAAGGCCTCATTTCCCCTCATTACATCAGCCAATGGGCCCACAGTGGAGTTCTCTAAAAATACCTTGATGTGTGCTTTTCACCTTTATTCTGTCTTGAAAGAGTGATGTACAGTAACGCCTGCTGCTGGATACAGCTCAGTGTAAGAATCCACACCGCAGTAAGTGATTCATAATTCAATCTAAATCTTCTTTTTTTTTCCCTCCCCTCAGAAATATTGGACATTCAAAGAAGGTGAACTTACACCGGCTCAGCCCCAAACCACACAGGTCTGAAATCTCATCTATCTACACACACACAAACACACACACACACACACAGCTGTAGAACACCAGCGGGGAAGCTAAATGGTCTCTCTGGATAATTTTCACTTGCCATTGGTCACCGAATCCTTTACAGCTATGATGCCACAGTGAGTCATTCAGAGTGAGCGTCTCATTACTTTTTTTTTTTTTTTTAAGGCGAGACGCAGCCGCTATAAATACCCATCAATGTGTGTGTGGTATCCACGTGACGATACAAAATATACCATGTGAACAAATCTGGGTTTAACTTTTAGAAAAACTGCAGTATTTCAGATAACATCACTTTACTGCACTCAAGTTATAGTTCGCACATTGATACAATAGTATCACGCGGTTTGCTGCAGATTTGTCGGCTGCACATCCGTGATTTGAATATCCCGTTGCGCCACATCCCAAAGGTGCTCTAATGGAGTGAGATCTGGTGACTGTGGAGGCCATTCGAGTGCAGTGAATTCATTATCGTGTTGGAGAAACCAGTTTGAGATGATCTGAGCTTTGTAACATTGCGTGTTGTCCTGCTGGAAGCAGCCATCAGGAGATGGGTACACTGTGGTCATAAAGGGATGGACATGGTCAGCAACACTCAGGTAGGCTGTGGCCTAAGGGGTCCAAAATGTGCCAATAAAATATCCCCCACATGGTTACATCACCATCAGCAGCCTGAAGCGTTGATGCAAGGCCATGCTTTCATATTGATTACGTTAAATTCTGCCCCTACTATCTGAATGCCACAGCAGGAACTGACACTCAGCAGACCAGGCAATGTTTTTCCAGTCCTCTATTGTCTGATTTTGGTGAGCCCGTGTGGTTGTAAAGAGTGGCTATTTGAGTTACCGTTGCCTTCCTGCCAGCTGGGAGCAGTCAGACCATTCTCCCCTGACCTCTGACATCAACAAGGCATTTTCGCCCCGAGAACTGTCGCTCACTGAATATTTTCTCTTTTGCGGACCATTCTCTGTAAACCCTGGAGACGGTCGTGTGGGAAAATCGCAGCAGATCAGCAGTTTCTGAAACACTCAGACCAGCCCATCTAGCACCAACAACCGTGCCACATTAAATCACCTTTCTTCTGTTTGAGCTTCAGCAGATCATTTTGACCATGTCTGCGTGCCTAAATGCATTGAGCTGCTGCCATGTGATTGGCTGTTCAGATATTTGCAATGTTTATATAGTCCCAAAATCACATATTTGTCAGGAGAAGGAAAAGCTTGGCATATTAGCCTTTAGATTTAGAAATAAATGAGACAGATTCTAACAATACATAGAGGAGATTTCTTGGGACTGTGTGTTGGTAACATGACTTAGTCTTGTCATTTAGAAAGGCTGCAGTGCACGTGAATCCCACTGCTTTGACCACAGCGAGCACAGAGACAGATCATCACCATCCAAGCTACAATAACACTGCCAAACATTCGTCAAACAACTGGACTTTCAATAAGACCCTCTCCCACCTCATCAGGTATTTTCATCACCCTCCACAATTATCGCCGCAAGGTTTTACACTTCACCGAAGACAGCCTGTCATAATTGGCGCATATTTTCTCTTTTCACAGAAAAAATATTCTGCGATTCCTTGACCCGGAGAGAGATATCTCAATTCTGAAGGGCACGCTGAAACCAGGAGACATCATCCACTATGTTTTTGATCGTCACAGCACCACAAACATCTCAGAAAATCTCTACCGTCTGTTGCCAACCGTATCCCCCATGAAAAACCAACATTACAGGCGCTGTGCCATCGTGGGCAACTCTGGGATCCTTCTGAACAGCAGCTGCGGGCCTGAGATCGACTCTCACGACTTTGTTATCAGGTAGCATGGGTGATTTGAGTCTTGGAAGCTTTCCACTTGAAGTGAATCATAAAACACAGAAGTTGAAATGGACTGTAATTGAAATTGACTAGTGCATTAGTTTTAGGCTTATCTTATCTCCTATACTGAGAGTATAATTCATATTGGTATGATAATCTGTAGCTGGTGGCCACACAGCTGGAAACATTTTAATTGCACATTTGAAAAAGCTGTCAAAGCTTCTCTAATGACTTAAAGTTGGGAGCCAACTGTCAGGCTGAGAGCTGTTAGATGCACGATTATACATGAAATTGACATTTTGAAACGCTTTTGCATCCAGCGGTAACACGTTGTGCTTTTCAGAGGAACACCGGCGCTCTCCAGGGCCCTGCTCTCATTTAGCAGAGCACGCTGTTTGCGAAGCCATCAGCCAGCTCTGTTTGTGTTTGGGTGCAAGCTCAGGAGTCCCTGAGTGGGTTATGTATAACTATTCATACCTTTCACTGGAGGTAAAATAAGCCCGTCAAGGCTGCATTATAATTGGCAGATGCAAGAAAAAAGGGCTCTGGTATAAATTATCTGTGGAGTTAGGCATGATCGAACAGGACCTGCCTACCTGCACCCTCTCATAAATCAGTGCTGTTAGAATTAAAGGAGGAAGCAGGTGGGTGCAGCAGCAGCACCTCACTGAGCTGATTGATCGACGGCTCAAAATCTTGTGCACACGCCTTTTTATTCACAAACGGGATTCTGTTGTGCGTGTATCTCGTCTCGTATCTTGTGCCGCGCCGTTATGCCGGCGAGGGGAGGTCATGATTTCTAGACTCCCTCGGCATCATAATAATGCCACAGGATGGCAGCAATGGTTGGCTGGAGCCACAGAACAGGAAATGTGTCATTTTGAGAAGCTGAGGAATTTGCTTCAGCGCTTACATATCAGATCGGCAGATAATGTCGCAGCTAAATATAGTTCTCTGCCCTTCTCGCGGTTTCCACAAAGTAGGTTGACAGCGTTCGGGGTACATAGATTACTTCAGCTCATCGTGTACCAGCTGTTCTTTGCAGCCAGTGCATTAGCTGCTGTGGACAATTGACAGGAGCCATTAAGATGTAATACGCAACATCCCAGAGCAGTAAAAACCACAGAAATGAAAGCTCCAGAGTTCATGTGATAAAGAAAAATTGACAATAAATAAATAAAAAGTTCCATGGCAATTACATTTTCACAGATTTCTGTACAATATGTGTTTCACTTTATGGTTTTAAAAAATAGATTATGACCAATCAGTCAGCAGAGCGACTGATTTTACAAAGGATGATAAAACTGTGATATTAGAAAAAGGTTACACACATAGTTGGAGTGAAGGCAACACAAGCTGCTGCACACAAATCAGTGGTGTGAAGGTGTGAGCGGAAAAGTGCTGTGTGCATGTATATTTAGTGCTTTGGCCACTAAGACTGGGAAAAGAGATACTATATTAATAAAGTTTAGCCAAACCCACCCTGAAGGTACCTGGATAAGCCTCGGGAAAATTTGCCTGAAAGTAAAGAATGAGTCCTGCTACTTTATTAGTAAAAAAACATGAATGAACCCTGAAGATCTGAAGCACTCACACTAACCAAACACTGTAATCAGTGTGTAGATAAGAGAATAAAAATTTATTAACAACAAGCCCTCCTGATGTCTCGTCCCCACCCCGCTGTACAGAATGGAGATGTTTCGCTGTGAGGATAATTACCAGCTTTGTGTTTTCTGACATTTACTTTCAGGCAGAGACTAACATCAATGAGCAAAACGCCACCCTGTTTTCCAGCTGAATTTCACCTTTATTTCTGCTCTATTTCACCCTTCAGCGGGGCTTTCTCTGGGTTCGAGGGGAGGGAGCAGATGGGCGATAAATTACATGGAAAAATAAATTAATAAAAGTTTCTTATCAAAGGTTTCACGATGAGACGCCAGAACAGCTTTGACTAATCGGAACCACATAAGGAGATAAAAGTTACTTAAAATAGAGGATATCATAGCTTTAATTTTGAGCTAAAGACTTTTTTTTTTTAAACATTTTTATGGATGTAAAAGCCTTTTATGGTCTTACCCATCATTAGCAAACTATACTTTTGATTAATTTATGTAACTTTTAAGTGTTTAATGTCACATTTCCTAATATTAAAACCGAATCCTTCGCTTTAAGGTGTAACCTGGCACCAGTAGAGGAATACTTTCAGGATGTTGGGTGGCGGACCAACCTGGTGACCATGAACCCGTCTGTAGTACAGCGGGCCTTCCAGGACCTGGTCAGCGAAGAGTGGAAGGAGCGCTTCCTGCAGCGTCTTCGAAGCCTCAGCGGCAGCGTGCTGTGGATCCCAGCCTTCATGGCCAAGGGGGGAGAGGAGCGCGTGGAGTGGGCCCTGCGTCTCATCCTGCTGCACACCGTAGACATACGCACCGCCTTTCCATCACTGCGCCTTCTCCATGCTGTCAGAGGGTAAGATGCAGCTCAGGCACAGCTGGTGTGCTGCGACTCATAAGAACACCTGTGAGCAGTATACTCAAAGGGCCTGACGAAGTCTAATCTGCAGCCCAGGTGGCTATTTTTAAGCAAAGCATTATAGCTGATCATCCGGGGGCAGTCGGTGTGATAGAGCTACTCTGCCTGTGTTCGCTCAAGAGTCCACCTATCAAATTTGCCTGAAAGGGAACTATTATGCTCATTTTCCAGCTCCATGTTTTTATTCTGGGGCTTCACTTGAGTAGCTTTGCATGACTCACAGTTCCAAAAATGACTTATTTTGGTTATACACCCCCTCCCCCCCCCCCACCCCCCCCCCCCCATCAGTTAATCCTCTGTCTGTAACAAGCCATTTTAGCTCCCCGCTGCCTCCATTTAAGCCAACTTGTTTCTGAAACTGTGCATTTGTGTTTGGGAAAGCCAAACTGAATATTCACAACTCAAAGAAAGCTATTTTGGACAATGTCTCCTTACTAATAATTTTGGGAAATCTCTGTCCGTCCATCTGTTCTTCACCCATCATGACAACTGTTCTTTCAATCCACTTCAAACTTGGCTGGTCTATTACACGGGCCTCTGGCTGAGTGCGGTGCCCGGTTTGACGTCATTTGGATGAGTGGCTCTCAAGATTCTGGCTAAAAGATGTTCCCTTTTACAAGCTGTTTCCTTTAGAGTGACTCTATTCTGTGTGTTGGGGGGGGGGGGGGCACATAAAGACATGTTTGACTTTACCCCTAAGATCACAGTGCCAAACCGTGAGCTGAACCTAACTCTAACTTTAACCCTAAAACTGAGTCTTGACGATCAAAAAGGTCCTTGAAGGGGTGTGAAAATTGAAAGCGGGGCAAAAAGTGCCCCCTTTTACAGAATGTAATCACTCAGATGAAAAGTCTCACAAAGACAGCTGAACAAGTATGAACTATATTTCTTTGTTTACAATTGTATCTCATTTTATGTGTTCGTTCCCTTCGCTTCCCCGATCCAATCCGCCTGTTCTGCACAGGCAAGTTTTGAACAGGCGCAGTCGCACTCATTCGATCAGTGGCTGTGTCCTTTTATAGCTGTCCTCTTTAAATTTGTAGCTTTAGGATTGTCTGCTTGTGACACATTTAGGGGACATTTATAAATTGTAGAAACAACAAAAATACCGAATAAAAACCTGGGTTACACTCGCCCCACTCTCACTAAGGAAAATGCAAATTAGGCCCACTTTACATGTAAAATACCTCTCTAACCCTGCAAATAATCTACTGCTTTTAATATTTTGGAAATATGCTAATTTTCTCAAATGTTGACAGATGTCAGTTCTGCTCTCGTGTTGTGTTATATCATGTTAGACACAGGTAGCTTAGTGTGAAGACCTTGAGTAAAGGAAAGGAAAACAGCTAGCCTGGTTTCTGCCCAACACCTTTAAAGCTCACAATTTAATATTGTGTACCCTGTTTGTTTAATATAATCACAAGCAGAGTATAATAAGGTGTAAGCAGCACTATCTGGCCACTTGAACCAATAATAACATGGAGATCTTTAAAGGTTTTGCACCATCCTGGGTTAAGTTCATGCTTTTCAGGCACTTTAAATTGTAAGGTAAAGACCCTACAATAAAACAAAAAAAAACCAACAATCAGACGATCCCCTATGAGCAAGCACTTGGCAACAGCGGAAAGGAAAAACTCCCTTTTAACAGGAAGAAACCTCCGGCAGAACCAGGTTCAGGGTGGGGTAGCCATCTACCGCAACGGGTTGGGGGTCAGGGGAGGGACACAGGATAAAAGACACACTGTGGAAGAAAGCCAGAGATTAATAATAACTAATGATTAAATGCAGAGTGGTGTATAAACACATAGAGACTGGCAAGAGGTGAATGAAGAAGCAATACTTCATCATGGGAACTCCCCCAGCAACCTAGGCCTACTGCAGCCTAACTAAGGGAGGGTTCAGGGTCACTTGATCCAGCCTTAACTATAAGCCTGCTCAAAAATGAAAGTTTTAAGTCTAATCTTAAAAATAGAGAGGGTGTCTGTCTCCTGAATCCAAGCTGGGAGCTGGTTTCAAGGAGGAGGGGCCTGAAAGCTGAAGGCTCTGTCTCCCATTCTACTCTTAAGTATCCTAGAAACCACAAGTAAGCCAGCAGTCTGAGAGCAAAGTGCTCTATTGGGGTAAAATGATACTATGAGGTCTTTAAGATAAGTTGGGGACTGATTATTCAAGACCTTGTATGTGAGGAGAAGGATTTTAAATTTGAATCAGGATTTAAGAGGGAGCCAATGAGGAGAAGCCAATATGGGAGAAATAAGCTCTCTCTTTCTAGTCCCTGTCAGTACTCTAGCTGCAACCTTTTGAATCAACTGAAGGCTTCTCAGGGAGATTTTTTAGGATAGCCTGATAATAATGAATTACAATAGTCCAGTCTAGAAGTAATAAATGCATGAACTAGTTTTTAGCATCACTCTGAAACAGGATGTTTCTAATTTTAGGGACACTAGCGCAAATGCAAGAAAGCGGTCCTACATATTTGTTTAATATGTGCACTGAAGGACAAATCCTGGTCAAAAATGACTCCAAGTTTCCTCACAGTGTCCCTGGAGGCCAAGATAATGCCATCCAGACTAAGTATCTAGTTAGACACTATTTCTATTGTTAGGGCCGAGTACAATAACCTCAGTTTTATCTGAATTTAGAAGCAGGAAATTAGAGGTCATCCAGGCCTTTATGTCTTTAAGACAAACCTGTCATCTGGATTCATGGATAGATAAAGCTGGGTATCATCTGTAAATATATGAAATATGAAAATATATGCTATGCCTTTTAATAATACTGCCTAAGGGAAGCATGTGTAATGTAAATAGAACTGGTCTTAGCAATGAATCCTGTGGAACTCCATAATTAATGTTATTTGGCATGATGCACATTTTATTGCCTGCTCAAGTTCACAAATCCTATATATGTAGCGTAGTTCTGTCTGACAGCGATGCACCTGCACGATGCTGATTGCTTGCTTTGAGGAGAGGGTGTTTGAGAAGATTCAGTACAAGACTATAAGGGCGAACATGGTGTTTAAATCTATCTCCTTGTGCATGTTTCCCATCAAAGCCGCCTGAGCGCAGTGGGAAGTTAAAAATTCTCCAGTGATTCTGTGCTATGTCTGCCCACCATGCTTGGAAAAGAACAGTCAAGAAACTCTGACTGCAGGCTTTTCCATACTGCTTAGCACATGGTGCAGCAGGTCAGTCTTTAACCAGCTGCTATACTGTGGCTAAAAAGTAGATAGTCATAGCCGGTATTTCATAATCATCCATGGGAGCCCTTTGCGTTTTCCTGTGTTTGATTTGATGGTCTCGCCCAGTTACAACTGGAATAGGCTCCGGCACTCCGTTACCCTGAATTCATAGCAATCGCTCCAAAATGAAACCAAAATATCAACCTGATGGAGAAATTAAAAGAAAAGTCAGGGGGTCAGAAGTGGTGCTGGACCAAAGTACAATAAGTACAATATGACATTTCCACTGAGTCACAATGCTCCCACAATTTGACTCTATCTTGTTAAAAAAAAAAAAGAAAAAGAAAAAACAGCAGGGAGCGGCGAGTCCTGCCGACACCGTGACATTGCCAGGCAACCAGCAGAGCAGCTGCATTAAAATGCTGGGTGGATTGACCTCATGTTGTTCATAATGTCAATCTTTTAATGTCATTCTCTGCAAGAAAGTAAATACGCACAATTCAGTGTCAAACTGATGCTTAACTGAGGTGAAGTCAAAATTTCATCTCTGCGGTCACGTGTTCCCCCGTCAGCTCCGCTACCCTGATTTACATGAGCTCGTGAAAAGATCGCTTTGCCTTAATTATTTGCAAATATTGTTTATTTATTAGCTCTGCTGTTGAGAGGCTTTTGCAGGACCTCTGGAATAGCACAGATAATAGGAAAGGCTGGCACGCTGTGGTTTAACATGGTGTGTTTAGTGCATTTGGTTAATCATATTATAAATTATATTTATTGTTTTATTTAATTTGTTAATTTTACAGCTTGTAAGATGCTGTGTTTATTAAAAAAAAAAATCCCTCTCTGCTATTGTTGTTGCTGTCCTCGCCTCTGTTATCATAACCAGACTCCGCTCTGGTTCCTTCCTGCCTCGTTAAAAGCCTAACAACCACCGCTGGTCAGTGACCAAATTATGCCATTTTGTATGCTCCAAGTAACTCTCTGTATTGCGAAGAGGTGCAACTGGCCATGATTTTTGTTGTTTACAGAACGCAAGAAGCAGTCTTTGCCCTAAACTGATAGTAGTGCCTGACCTTTCCTCAGAAAAGCTGAACTTTAAGTCCTTGTAGTTTGCAGCAGAGAATAAAGCTTGTGCTCATATTCACTGTACCCAGTTCTCACCTCAGATGATGCCGCTGATAATTAAACCCTGTTCTCTTGCCCTGCACGGCTCACGAACTGATTAGAGTGGGAGGTTACCGCTGCTGCATCTCAACACAAGTTTCCACATTAAGTATAGAGGGTGTTAGAGGAGACTGGGGAGACTGTTGTGGCCTCAAGGCTGGACAAATGGGCTAGTGACTGGAAAGGAAAATGAAGCTGATGCAAGTGAACGTGTGACCATCTGTCCCTGAAGCTGCTCCCAAGGGGAGCATGTGGCATGTCACTGTCACAGGAGCTGCTAGTCACCTCAGGTAGAGAAAACAGCCGTGCAGAGCAGCTTTAGTGTCTGCAGCTTTGTTTAAAAAAAAAAGCTCACACAGTAAAAAAAAGAACATACAGTATGTGCTCAGCAAACACTGTGCAAAAAAAAAATCCACCTGAACATTTTTGATTTAATGTCAAATTCAGCATCCAGAAGTTACTTTTTTCACCCCCGAGAAACCTACAGCGCGGCTCTGCAACTGCAGTGAGAAAATCCTTTTTTCTCCCACAGTGAAATTTCTATTTCTATTTCAGGAGTATTTTCGGTCGTGAAACTAGACAGATGGAAGTGATTTGTTTCCTGTACAGATTTTGCTGGCCTTGCAAACGTGAGGCATATTGTGCTTAAAAATAAAACTGAAATTATTATCTTTTTTTTTTTTGTGCAAATCTGTTTAAAAAGTGTCAGAAAATGAAAAATCTTTACTTTGCTTATGTCATCCAATCACCAGGAGAAAAACTTGCAAAGATTTTAAAAAAGGAGCGAGAGGAAGAAAGCAGCCAATCCTCATATTTGAAAGACTGTTAATCTTTAATATTAAACCTACTGCTACAAAAGACTTTAGGACTACATAAGACAGTTGTGGGGCCGGTGTGTGGGTATATAACACAGAAAGGTATCTGGCAAACTGTGTGTTTGCTTGTGCCACGTAGGATTGAGCTCCTGTCTCACTGGTCTTGCTGAAGGAGAAAAGCAGTTCTTCCTAGTTAATGCAGACTTCATTGTGATAGCCAGAAAAGAGCTATGGAGACCTTGAATGTTCCTCCTTTTGTTCTGTTTCTGTCTATTCTGTCACTGAGAGCATCTTTACAGCATACTGTGTGTCTCTGTCTGCAGGTACTGGCTGACGAACAACGTCCACATCAAACGCCCGACCACCGGCCTCCTCATGTACACGATGGCCACTCGCTTCTGTGAGGAGATCCACCTTTACGGCTTTTGGCCCTTTCCGCTCGACCCGCAAGGCAAACCGGTTAAATACCACTACTACGACACCCTGAAGTACGAGTATACCTCCAGCTCGAGTCCTCACACCATGCCTTTGGAGTTCAGGACCTTGAGCACGTTGCATAGACAGGGGGCGCTACGGCTCCACACTGGTGCGTGTGACATCCAGCAGAGACTACAGAAAGATCTCCAGAACAAATAGTTGGGGGAGTCTTCACTGAGCAGATTTAACATACTTGAAACTTGAATTAACTTATTTCCAGCAGCTGGAATTAAGATTTTTCTATTTCAAGCTCCAAGAGTGACTAATTCCACCCTCAGGCCTGAGGTCTCTGCATTGTTGAGCAGCTTTTGTTTGAGGCTGCAAGTTTGAAGAAACCAAACGCAAGCACATCATTTTTTTGTGTGTGTGTGTGCGTTGAGTAAATCAATAAACATAATTTCCTTTTTATATTCTAACTTATTATAATATAGGTCATGCCGAAAAATGATAGTTCCAAAATGGAAGTAAATGAAAAGTAGCTGAAACGCCGCAGGTTTAAAAGTTAATAATAATGGATCTGAAATTCATATTCTAACTTTACACTAATGCGATGATAAGACTCCATTGAGGGTGTTTTGTGAGCTGTTAAATTACTGCTTCACTTGTTGTGCCACAAGATGGAAGCACTTAATTATCAGGAAAAATGATGATGGAGGAAAAAGTGGACCAATATTTCTTTTTTTTCTTTTTTAAAAAAAACACTTTTAAGTGGAATCTTCTAAATGAGTTGATATGATGTTCAACGTGTGGCTGCATCATTTTCTCAGATAGAAAACCTTTTATGCATTTATAGCTTCCTATGAAGCACCTTAATTTGTTCTAGAGCAGGTTAATAACAAGCAAAAACTCAAACCTCCAGTAAACCAGAAAAACGTCTAATAAAGTCAGGTTACCCTGAGAACCAAATGAAGAAAGGAAAGCGTGCTGAACTGTACTCCGTGGCTGTGAGTATAATGGAGGAGTGTACCAGCTGTTCACATACGAATGTTTACTCAGACTCAGCCGACGGTAAACTCACTTTATAAACTTTCCTTAAAGAGCACCAGCCCTGTTTCTTCCCTGGAAGGTAGCTGGGATGTTTGTAGTAAGAAGAGGTTTACTTTGTGAAATGAATGTATTGGTTCATTTTCTTACAAATGTGGGAATAAATAAGCCCTCATAATGTGCTTTTAAATTAATATTGCGTCACAATTAGCAGCTATTTCAGTTCAATAACACTGAGAGGAGGGAGAGCTGGAAATTTGTATGCCTTTATTGATGTAGATCGAGGGTTCTCAAGGTCCTGACAGCAAATGTAAGGAGCCAGCACACGGGTGAGGGCCGCACACGAAAAATGCGCGTCACAAACACTGGAACTGTTTGTGACGTGTTTGTTATTTATGGCAATTTGTGTTTGTAATTGCCTTTTTTTGTGGTGTTTAATATGTTTAATGTTACATTTATTGACACCAGCTATATTTGTCAATGTTAGGAAGGTTTATGATGGCTGCAACACAAGAGTGCTACACTCACTGGCCACTTTGTTAGGTACACGTGTTCAGTTCAAAGCGAGCATCAGAATGAGGAAGAAAGGTGATTTAAGCGGCTTTGAATGTGGCATGCTTGGTGTTGTCAGACGGGCTGGTCTGGGTATTTAAGAAACTGCTGATCTACTGGGACTTTCCCACACAACCATCTCTAGGATTCACAGAGAAGGAGAAAATATTCACTGAGCGACAGCTCTCTGGGCAAAAATGCCTCGTTGATGTCAGAGGTCAGAGGTGAATGGTCTGACTGCTCCCAGCTGGCACGAAGGCAACGGCAACTCAAACAACCACTCTTTACAACCAAGGTATGCGGAAGAGGATCTCTGAACAATAAACATGTCAAACCTTGAAGCAGATGGGCTACAGCAGCAGCAGCAGATCACACCTGTGCTGCTCCTGTCAGCTAAGAACGGGAAACTGAAACTACAGTTCACACAGGCTCGCCATAACTGAACAACTGAAGTTTGGAAAAATGTTGCTTGGTCTGTATGTGCTGTGACGGCACGGTGAATTTGGTGTAAGCAACATGAAAGCACGGATCCATCCTGCCTTGCATCAATGGGTCAGGCTGCTGATGGTGGTGTAATGGTGTGGGGGATATTTTCTCGGCACACTTAAGGCCACAGCCTACCCAAGTATTGTTGCTGACCATGTCCATCCCTTTATGACCTCAGTGTAGCCATCTTCTGATGCTGCTTCCAGCAGGATAACCATGCTACAAAGCTCAGATCATCTCCAGCTGGCTTCTTGAACATGGCATTGAGTTCCCTGGTGGAATGGGAGATTTGCATCGTAGCTGTGCGGCTGGCAAAACTGGTTTGATGCTGTCATGTCAATACGCACCTTGTTGAACCTTGTCCAACCAGGTACTAGAAAGGTGTACCTAATGAAGTGGCCAGTGAGTAGTTTGACATGTGGATGACTTTAATGTAAACTAGTGCATTCTTTCCTTGTTGTCCTCACAGGCCTCACAACATGTTAACAAGAACTGCCGCTGGCTCACAGGTCACACTTTGAGAACCCCGGACGTAGAGTAATGTATTGATTGTTCTTCTATAGCATGTTTGGAGTAGTATTAAACCAATATAATAGTTTGATACAGATATGTGTGGAGCTGCTAGTGTATTGTGCCTATAATAGATAAATTCCACTAATCCGTAAGTGGACCATCCCCGTGCCCAGACATAAAAAGTTCTTTATAACCTAGCTATGAATTAATAATACACACAAACAGAGTATGCAAAAAAAATGTTTGTTGTAGGCCCGCAGTCAGGAAAGAAACTCCTTTCTGTGTACATTTTGAGGCTAATAGTAGACTGATTTTTCAAACTAGAGCATCTTAATGTGAGCTTAAATTATATTTTTGTACTTGGAGGATTCGAGGATCCACCTCAGTAAAAGTTTTTTTGTTTTTTTTGGAGTCGTCTTGATGTTTGGGGTAGCTCTGGGTATTTTTCTGTAACAAAATGCCTCTGTTAAAGAAAATTAAGGGAAGCATTTGAAATATTCTAAGAGCTCTGCGGCTAAACAAGTAGCCTCACGCGCTCTCACCCATGTGATTTGTCCACAAAAGTGTTGCTTTGACGGGACGCGCCTGTTGACTTGCATGTCGGCCTTATTACACTGCCAATTAAGTTAAGAATAGACATGAAAGTTGCACCAGAGACGTCAGCAGTCTGAAGCAATGAAAGGTTTATTTGTGTGAGCTCGTCTGAGTTTAGCAAAAAATAGAAACATTCTGTGACCAACACTATTAAGCTAATTAACCCAGAATGTGGAGTTTGCCACAGATGAGACAACTTTCACACACGTGTGATCTGCTGCAAAGCTGTGAGGATTGTATAGTTTTATACTGCGGGGGNNNCCAATATGCTGTTAACATCTGTTTGATGTGCAAATTCCAGCAAATACTTGCTTTTGCATGTTTGTCTTGTGTTAATGGATACAGTTTGAACATCTTCCAGTTTTTGTTTTTACGATCCTCAGTATGACTCACCGATGCTTAAAGTGTGCATTTATGACGATGTGAATGTACTTTTCTGTGGCAGAAAATACACAAAAAAAAATTTTTCCTTATCGCTTCAAAGGAAGAGCTTTTATTTCAGTGGTTTTTCAAATAAATGGAAACTGAGGAAACAGACAGGGCTGCACAAACATCTGCGTCAGAAACCAAGCGGGGAACTTGTTTCCTATAAACTTTTAAAACAGTTCCACTTGTAACTTTTTTTTTTTTTCTGGGTCAACTGTGAAATGATGGAAATTAGCTTCACCGCTACAGCTTTGATTTCTTTTACGAGAGCGACGATCCGTAGCAGATGATTGGCTTGTAATAAAAGCCCACGGTTTAGGTGAACAGTTTTTCCATGATTTCACACAACTCGGGACAACAACAACAACAACAAAAAAAAAAAAGACATTGTCCGAGAACTTGGAGCAGGCACACAAAAAAAAAAATGGATCTGCAACTTTCTGCACAAACAGTGAAAGACAGAAGAGAACAGTGAGCAAACAGTTTGATGGAAAACACACTAAAGAACAGCAGTCAGTTTGACGTATACTACAGAACATCATAAAAAAAATACAGTATGTTTACAAGCTTCTTGATTCACATATGATTCAATGAATGAGACGCCCACTTCTGCACACTCCTGTGTACTGAGCAGTGACAATAAACACATCCAGTTTTCTGAAATTGCCAAACACTTTATTGCAAGAGGGGAGGGGGAGGGGTGGGTGGGTGCAGTGCTCTTTCTCCTGGAAAGAAAATGCTAAATTGGTTGTGCAAGTTTGGTCACGGCAGTCGCCTTTCTTTTATTTTCTTAATAAACCCGGGATGGAGGTCATTCGGAAACAGCTGCACCTACAGGCCACGGTGCACGATCAAATAGCAGCTTGGATTCAAACGGGAGGTCACCTCCACGTTCACGTGCTGCAGAAACTTAATCTGCGTCTGTCCTGCTCTTCAAACACTGTAATTGCAGTTATTGGGCAGACGGAGACATGCGAGGTTTGTGATCTTCTCTGCTCTTAATTTTGTTTATTTTAAATAAATTTTTAGGTAGCTCCTTTTTAAAATGAGTTTAAACATGAGTTGTTGTTTTTTTAAAAATAGTGGCTTAGTACTTATCGAAAGCACCAATTCGGTTTAGGACCCCAAGTGTTAAAAATGGCCTTTATTACATTCATAGCTCAGGAAAATTGCCTTTTATGAGAAGAAGCCAGTTAGGCATTAGTGGATATTACAGTGGGGGGGGGGGGACTTTCATTTGTTAGATTATCTAAGCAATATCAAATTTTAGGTTATTTTTAACTGAGTAACTGGACTTTGGACTCTGAAAAGTCAAACTTTAACTTGGCCTTGAAAATAAGATACTGGGCGCCTGTTGTTCACTGCAGCGGCACGACCGCAGTCTTTACACGTGGTGTCGATATTGCTCGGCGCCGCCTTCATAAGATGAAATCCTCGCATGTTTCGACACACTCGAACAACAACGGGTTCACGTTCATAGCAAACTGGTATATATTCCATAAATATCTTACAGATAGTCTTTGAGCTTTTAGTCAAATTTGATAAATGTCAGCTGTGATAGCAGCAAAATAGGAATGTCTGAAACAGCACAAGGTAAAAAATATATATATACACTCACTCCTGACAGAAAGCCTTTAACAGTATATATGCACAATAAAGTGGTTAGTAGATATAGATAATATTTGGTTTGCTTAAAAAAATATTAATTAAATTGTACAGTTGAAGAAAGTACTCTTGGTAAATTAACATTTTCTGCATCAAGTCGTGGCCTGTAGGGACCACCGCGTATTTATTTAAAGTGTGATTAACCCTGCATTATGGGACATGGCTTCAAAGCAGACACTCGTTCGGATACTGCGGCTCAAATGGAAAATAATGACTATTGAAAAAAAAGAAAACATTACTTCCACGTACTAAAGTGTTACGGAGACGACTGAACTCCAAGACCAGCGGTTCCTGAAAGACTCGTGTGCAGGAGTCACAACATGAAGGCTCCTTCTCTCGAATATTAAATAACCGGGCAGATTATTTGGCTCACATGATAGAAGCGTAAGCAAAGCAGCAAAACAGTGATGTCAAAACACTATTTCACCACAGATACACGCCATGCACAGACAGCATAAGTTGCTGATATGGTAAGACTTGGACACAAAAAATAATAATAATAATAATAATAAAATAATGCAGGAAATCACTTGTCCCGGGCCAACTGGGAGTCATCAGCTCAAAAACCTCGATGCCCGTGCTGGTATTCACCTGCAACGAGAAATTCAGAGTTACCGAATGAACAGGAGGGAGGATGTTTGCCCACAGAGACCCGTCTGACTTGGAAGTCAGGAATGTCAGCTAAACAAGGCGTCCCACCTTCCTTTGAGGAAGTGACTGTGTGTAAAAGAACAATTGAAAGCACGGAAGGGTGAAACCTAAAGTCAACACCGGGTTAGAATTAAAGCAGTCTTTCTTTAAAACACCGTGTTACTCGAGGAAGATGAAAGCTGTCCGAATACACGTTTTAAACCCATATTTGTGTGTGCTTTTAAAACAAAGTGAAGAAAATATTAAAAGCAGGACGAGCTGCAGCTGCTTCACGAAGGCTGGCAAACTTGCTGTTGTGCAAAAATTTCACAGTCAAAACTGAGGTACAATTTGCTTTACATAGGCAAATCAAGGTTTAAATACTTTATGACTATAATAGTAAAGATTAAGGTGACTGAGAAAAACGGAATACTGTGTTTTAAATCTATATTAATCTCAAATTTGCTGTGTTAGAGCTAAATATTTACAAGGAAACACTATAATCTGTAGATCATAGGCAGATCAAAGGGCAGTAGCCTTTATAACAACTCTTATCACACTTCACTATTCATGGTCAGGATCTCATCCACATCCATATACAGTACCACCCTATCTTCTCTGGGTTACTTTTTTTCCCTCTTATTTGCTTATGTGGCCAGTAAAGATAGAAGAAGAGAAACGTGCTCTCTGGTGCTTCTCAGAATATAATGAATGCATGAACTTCTCATTGCCTAAGTAAATTAAAAAAAAAGCAGCCAACCTGTATTTGACATCAAAGAGGGTTGAGTCATCCTCATCGTCGTTTTCCTCATTGAGAGGAGCCATCTCAACCCGCTCCGCAGGTGTAGTGATGATATCATATTTCCGTGTCTTCCTGATTCTTCTGCCAGATCTGCGAGGAAAAAAAACAAACAAACATGAGACAAGCAGACAAGAATTAAAGCCTCCCCTTTTTGGAACATGTAGCCCACAACCTGAAGTTGTAATCTTGCTTTTAGTTATGCCATATGGAGCATGTTAGATTGCTCAGACTGGCTGTTTTTATAGTGCTGAAATTGGTAACTGAATGGTAGAAAATTGTGATCATCAGTTATTTATCTAAGCACCAACATTCCAAACAATAACCAGTTCAAGGTTATTGAATGTTACACTGTTTTTACTGATATGTTAGGGACTAAATGACTTAATGATTAATCAGAAATATGATAAACAGACTAACTGCAAGTGAAAACAGTGAGTAGCAGAATTAAACCTGACTTTGGTGACCCCTAAAATAAATTGTATGTAAATCAGAGGAAATGCAAAGCCAATGTTTATAGGCGTAAAAATGTAGCTTCCTTCACATTATATTAGTTTCAAATGTTACAGGCACATAAAACGGCTACATAAGGCAGCATAAAGTTAAACTTGTGCTTAGCGAAGTCCTAGAAACCCCCGTAGGATCATAATGAACAGGCCCAGACCTTTCCCCTGTGCTTGCACCATCACATGGGGCCAAAAACAACCACATGCTCCTCATCGATTAATTTACCAGGACACTGCTGAGATTTTAAACGGCGATATGCACCCTGTTTTTAGCACCGAGACACTGTTCACTCTTACAGGTCTCACAGTTTCATAACCGTAAAATTATCATTTTATTTTATTTTTGCGTTATCCTGCCTACCTGACCACTTTGACCACCAGGCACGTGATGAGAGCAGCTGTTAACACGCAGATGAAAATAACAATGTTTTTCAGGGTCGGAAGATACGTCATTAGAGATGAAATCCGGGATCCCACGGCAGCATCTGTGGCATTGTTTGTCAGTAAATCTTGGCTGATGACGGATGACGATGATGTTGAATTTAAGTGCGTCGCAGATGAAGGAGTAAGCAGTGGTTCGCCGCTGACCCCCCAGACAGCCACGGCAATAAAAGTTAAAGCCAGTCTGTATGCCACCATTGTCCTGAAATAATAAAACGCGAGCAGGATGCGCCCGTAGTTTCTCCCAACTAGATGAAAGGCGACAGCAGCTGTCACATTATAGAGAATCCGCTTATCAGTGTCAGATTTGGCTATTTACAAAATAAAGCCAGTGAGAGACGTAAACAGACATTTCTCTACATGTCCGAGCTTTCCCTTAAAGGTGGACTTCTCGGTCGCAGTTTGCATGTGATCCCTTGAGGTGAGTTGCAGCAATTCCTTCCTGACTGTATTAGGACCTCGCGTAGAGATGGGGATTATACGCCTCCGGAAGCGCTCTGCTGGCTGACCCACTGTTCCTGGTGCTGAAGAAGAGCATTATGTGGGCTTGTGATGCGTTCAAGCCAGTCGTGTAATTCCTACAACTTGCAGCCATTGGGAAAATGCTTGTACGGTACACAGGAATATCAGAGGTATGTGTAAGTGTAATTTAATGTATTCTTATTCAAGACAACTTTGGAATTATTAGAGGCTATTCATAAGTGTGTGCATGTCTAGATGAGACTTTCCTTAGGTGACAAAAACAACACCTGGTGCGGTTTTATGTTGCTGTGGCCCATCTGGGAGATTGGACCGTATGATCTTTGGTTTCAGTGTTGCTTCATTTTTAGTCATCTTAATGAATGGCCTTTAAATAGTCCAGGAAGGAAAATAAAAATAATTTATTCTGCTTAGTCCAAAACTGCTGCTGTCACTTTGTTGTTGATGATTTTTGTTAGTTTATTTATGTTTTTAGAAGCACATAAAATTTTGCCAATGTGAAATTTCATATGTACATACAGTGTGGAAGCAATTTATTGTTCCATGAAATACGGTTTCATTGTTACTAGAACACCTGCAGCCAAATGGTTAGAGAGGTTGTGGTAAACATTCATGCCCATATCTATTAGTAAATTTAAGCAGATACACACTCTTCTGCCTTAAGTATTCGCTCATCTGTCTTCAGGCCAGTCAAGTTCTTCCCCACCAAACTCGCTCATCTGTCATGTTGGAACAGGAAGGGGCCATCCCCAAACTGTTCTCACAAAGCTGGGAGTGCAAAATTGTCCAAAATGCCTTGGTATGCTGAAATATTAAGTTACTTTCACTGGAACTAAGGGGCCAAGCCCAGCTCCTGAAAAACAACCCCACACATTTACACTTGGCACACTGCTGTCAGACAAGTACCGTTCTCCTGGCAACCGCAGAACCCAGACTCATCCATTTGATTGCCAGATGGAGCAGTGTGATTTGTCACTCCAGAGCCCACGTCTCCAATGCTCCAGAGTCCAGCGGCGGTGTGCTTTACCCCACTGGATCCAACGCTTTGCATTGCACTTGGTGATGTAAGGCTCGAATGCAGCTCCTCGGCCATGAAAACCCATTCCATGAAGCTCTCTGCACACTGTTTTTGAGCTCACCTGAAAGCCACATGAAGTTTGGAGGTCTGTAGTGATTGACTCTGCAGAAAGCTGGCGACCTCTGCGCACTATGCACTCTGTCATTTTATGTGGCCTACCACTTTGTTCCTGTCATTCCCAATCCCTTCCACTTTGTTATAATACCACTAACAGTTGATTGTGGAATATTTAGTAATGAGGAAATTTCACGATTGGACTTGTTGCACAGGTGGGATCCTATCACGGTACCACAATGGAATTTACTGAGTTCCTGAGAGCGACCCATTCTTTCACAAATGTTTGTAGAAGCAGTCTGCATGCCTAGGTGCTTGGTTTTATACACCTGTGACCATGGAAGTGACTGGAACACCTGAATTAGATGATTTGGGTGGGTGAGTGAACACTTTTGGCAATAAAGTCTATATACCATAATTTACTCACAGTTAAATAAAAATATCCTGATATCTGTGATGGAGCTCAAAATCTCAAAATTCCAAATATTATGTATGTTTTACAGAAATTAATCTAAGAATATTTGCATTGGACACTGGAGCGTCACATCTTCAAGCACATTTAAAGGTCGTTTGGTAGTTCCCAAATTTCCGACAGCAATGAAGGCAGCATTTCTCCTTCTACCCATGGGCCGTAGCAAACACAATTTTACAAGGACAGCAGACAGCGAGGTCACGACCGCAGATTCCTGGGAATCTTGACCAGATAATACGGTAATAAGAAGTCAGTGGGTCAGTGATAATCATTGGCAAATCTGTAAACATTAAGCAAAAATGAAATTAGTGTCTGTCTTTGGGTCTGTCTTAGAACAGATGTAATTCGTGATTTATTAAATTGTGAAATTAGCCATACTGATTGAAAAAAAACGAAGCAATATTTATAGTTTATTTCTAGACGTATTGCCTGTGATTGATAGAGGGTGGAGGAACTTGCAGTTAAAACTACAGTAGATGTAGGCATCAGACCAGTGCAGCACTTCTTACAGTAGGCAAACATGTGAGGGCTCCCTGTTTATGAGAAGACAGAAGTTAGTCTGATGGGGTGTGTGCGTGTAATTATTATTATTATTATGATCTTTTTTTTTTACATTTGCCTTCCTTCTGTTTGCTATAACTATTTAATAATCTGTCCACCAGATGGCAGCACCAAATAATAATAGACCATGCATTTTTGTCCTCAGATATGTTACTCAGATCAGATTTTAACATGAAGCACACACTGGTTTAACTAAACCTCCAGAATCACTGGTGTTGTTCAATGAACGATCCTCTTGGTGTTTGATATTTGTTCCTATTAGAAGAGGTATTTTATAATATTGAGATTTCAGAGGCGTGCAAGTGAAGAGCAATTTGCTTATTTAGCTTTTCTCTGTGTGAGGCGTGAGGTTGTTTCAAAAGGGATGTTGTCACATCCTGAGAACGCGGCCTGAACTTTGCACAGAAAAACAGCTCAGGCTGTGACTGTGGCGATCATGATGCATTGCCTTAGATTAGATTAAAGCACAGCTATGCTTCTTAGGCTCCCGTTTTAGTCGCGCATTATAAATGTATTTCATGGTGTTTATTTTGAATCTTGTTTCTCTTCCCCTTCAGAGGCCATGTTAACATGCGCTTAAGTATTCATTTCCACAATTACCTCTCAAAGCTGTGTGTAACCACATCTTTCTAAGTGAAAAGCAAATATAAGATCCTGTTCCCATGTCAACCTAAAGGATATTTGCAGTGTAGATAGCAGCCTCCTTGTAAAAACACACCTTGTTGGGTCAGTCTTTGCAAGAACCAACAACAGGCACACCTTTCTGCAACAGTGCTGTTTGCTCTTTTCCTTAGGAAAATTCTGAGAAAATGTGCTTCAAGATAAATGACAAAAGTTAGGTTGGTCACTGCATATACCCTTTAGCCATATATTTACTCACGCATACATAATGCTAGTTTCTCATATGCTAATATGTGTCTACATCTGTTTAAACTTATTCTAATTACACTTAAAAAAGCCTATTTTCCATAGAATGCTGATTCTAATTATGCATTTATAATTTCCTACCATTCAAAATCGATCTCTCAACTACATCTTTTTGTGGGTCATGTTGTCTATAAAATGTACTTCATGTATCACACTTTTCCATGTACTTAAATGGGGGGGGGGGGGGGGTACTTTTTCCACTATTTTACTGG
>JAVDPK010001830.1:869976-924747 GCA_034780415.1 Cichlasoma orientale | reverse complement strand
CCCCCCCCACCCCCCCCCCCCCCCCCCCCCCCCCCCCCCCCCCCCCCCCCCCCCACGGGGTCCACTCTTTTACTGGCTCCATAGTTTAGTGGTTCGCACATTTGCCTGACAAGTGAAAGATCCCCAGTTTGGCCCCAGGAGACACAAATCCCTCGTAGGTTGTGTCAGGAAAGGCATACAACATAAAAGTCTGCCACATCAGATACCCAGAGCGACCCCTTGTGAATAAAGGAGCAGCTGAAAATAACTCTTCATTTTTCCACCCTTTTATTTCTTCAATGCTGTTAATCTCAAGGCTGAATAAATAATCTGCAGCTTGCATAACATAACAAGCGGTTTCCCCAGCATAGTATGCTTTGCCTTTAAAAACAGAGGTTTTAAACACCTCTTCTACAAACTACTTCCTTACCAAAATGCGTGTATGAAGTTGCACGGAAAATTAAATATAATTAATACATTTAACGACCAAACTGGAGCGGTGCTTGTAAGAGTGGGCCACAAATTCCCACTGTCAATCTCTCGAAGCATAATATTTAGAATTCAGCATTCAGGAAGCACCATCCATCCAACCAGTCACTTAAAATAAGGCCATGATCACTTCACTTATAGCGTCTGCATTTGTAATGCCTCAGCAGGGCACTCCTGTTGCTAGGCTCATGATCTTTTTATAGAAATCTTCCACTGCAAAGAGCATGCGCTGCTGCGTGGAGCATCTCATTGGCCCATGGTGGGGGTGGAGTGCATGCATACCACAGACTCCAACAAATAGTGTCCAACAAAGGCTGCACTCACTGAACAAGCCAAGCTTACCATGTTTGGCTGTTCTCATTGGATTTCTCCATCCATCCATTACATTCCTCCTTGAGTTCAATTTTTGTTTCAACTTTTCTCACTCTCTCTGTTTTTATGTTTTTTGCAGTTAACCTAAATGATGGGCCAAAATCAGCTGTTTTTTTTTGTCATCTAACAAACACGCAATGTGCATGTTTTTCATATTTGTGCTTATAGCCTGTTATGTTTCCATGCAAATCTTAACCCTGAAGTATGTTTCCAATGTAAATATGAACTTTCTGTTCAAAACGAACACACACAAAAAAAAAACCTGTTCATGGAATATCTTATTCCAAGAGGGAATGGACTCAAGGCCTCAATAAAATAAGTTCACATTGTAGCTAAATAAAATGTATTACAAGTTATTAAAGTGTTATTAGCAGCCCCAACAGCATTTCAAGGCCACAAGAAGGAAAGGGCTCCAAGAAGGCCAGCAGTTAAGCTAGAAAACGGGTTATTTCACACCTGTATTACTCATGTATTTAGTTAGAAAATGAGGGTAAACTGGAAGCACACACTGGACTAATGTGTTGTTCCACCCTTAATAAGCAGGGCCTTCGGCTAGCTGTAGTTTTGGACCACTTAGTGCCACTGTTAATGGCAACATTTGTATACAATTATGCATTTTCTCATTAGGGTTCTGTAATGTAGCTGTCCAACAATCTCATTGTGCATCCTGTATAATGACAATAAAGGCATTCTATTCTATTCTATTCTATTCTATTCTATTCTATTCTACACTCTGCTAACTTCTTGCACTGACGAAAATGTTTCAAATATGTTGCTTTTAATGTGGCACTGAGCTCAGGCAAAGAAGGAAAAAAGGGGGACATTTCTTTCATGTTCAGTATGATGCTAGCGCTAGCTAGATGGGGCTGTAGAGGAAGTGGAGCTTGGCTTACGTTGAGAGGAAAAAGTGGGCAGAGCCGCTGAAGGATATCAGCTCAGGCGGAGGCAGAGAGGAGGACACACGCAGCACAGAGGAGCAAGGCGTCGACGACGGAGTGGAGGAAGGGCACAGCGATGCGGCTCAAAGACCCACCAAAACGGCGAAAATCGCGCAAAAATGCGGCACTGGCCGAGGCAGATGACGGGGGATAGACACGGCCTGGAAAATTGGTAAGAACTTACGAGTAATCATACATTAATAGCTAAAAAATACGAGCCAGGCGTGTAAGGCAATATGGTGGAAAGGACCAGAGTTAGGCGCAGTGTTGGTAAAAATGGCTATGGTGTGCTGTTAGCGAAGAAAAGAGAAAACGGTGTGCAGAGTGTAAATTGCATGTAATTGTTTTTTAGTTGGTAGATTTTGCATGTTTGCAAGCGCTCTTTTGAGTTAGCCTAGTTTAGATTTGGAGAAGTATATTTGTTCTTGACCTGTTTGGAGTTATTTCAACCTACGCATTTAAAATTTGCTTTGTCCTTGAAAGGGCAAATGCCCTTGTCTGAATTTGCTCGACAAATACACCGAAAATAAGCAAAAGTTTCACATTTAAAATGTTGTATCGGGGACTGATTGATAATCAACACAACAACCTTAAGCATATTTTTGTTTTTTTTCCTCTGTATTCGGTTTTCGAGGGTTTTCATCGAGTTTTAGACGAAAAAAATATTTTAAAATTGATGATTTCATACATTTTATTAACACAGACCGTACAGATGTAGTTTGTAACAAGATTTAATAAAGTGTTACATACTTACTGCTTATTAATTATAAATACTTTACAGAAATTATGATAAGTTGCCAAAATGTCCAAAATACAACTATTAACCAAAATCCTTTCATTTTAGACACCATACATAAACTATACATAACCTGATAGTGAAATGCAGTTTCTGTATGTTATAAAAGCTTACATATACTTCGAAATACAAAATAGGGTGTTGGCTTTTAACCCTTTGAGGTACTGAAGGGAGAAGTAATTTAAATATATACATAAATTTCCTTTTCCAAATCACATTACATCTGCAAGACATGTAAAGACAATTTTTATGCTAGAAAGCTTCACCAGAAGTATGTAAATTTAAGGACATTGGAAATTCTGTAATAAAATTAAATAGGGAAATAAAATCATCTTAATATCTCAGTCTCATGCACAAGGTTGTTGATTTCTAAACATATGATGGCAAATGCAACACATAAGAAAAACAGATGTTATTTAGTCTTTTATGGTATAATATGTCTAACTTAGACTATATCGTTAAAACCAAAGGATTAGTACCACCCTGCACATAACAAAATGTCCTCTTTAAGGTTTTCTGTATTGGATGTTGCTGTTGAAGGGGAAATTTAGTTGTGTTTTGAGCCACCAAAGCACGTAAAGATGGGACATTTGCACGACTAAATATGTAACCACAATTTTTAGGATTTTTGTAATATGTTAATGAGCTCTTAAGCGTTCCCAAAAATATTGTTTTAAAAATGTATTTTAAAAACAGCTTGTTTATGATTGGGCTTTATGGCTATGTAAGTTCTGATTTTGTTAATTGCGACTAATAGAATGATCAAAATAATGTTTTGTTTTTTGCAGGGATTCATCTCGATGTTTCACAAATGACGTCAAAGAAGAGCGGAGATCGTTTCGCCATATCTAAATGGTATGTTTTACATATGACCAGACCAGGCTGTTTTACATAGTCTTACAGTTTCTTAGTCTTTACTGCTACCTGCATGCAGCCAGTAGGGTATGCTGTTGTCACATTTTTTTTTTCTGAAAAATTATTTTTTTTTATTTCAAAGGGTTAACATTTAGCCAACGTGAGTCGAAGAATTTGGGTGACCTGTGCTGGAAACGGACACCGTAAGTATAATTTTAAGGCAGATTGAGTGTCTTTAGAAGATTCCTTGCATGCAGGCTGTGCTTTGAACTCTTAAAAATTGTCAAATCATTAAAAAAAAATTGTACATTCATTTTTTTATAATAACCTTACAAATCTGACCCAATAAACAGCACAGCAAAAAGTGCATTTTTTTCCCCCCTTGGGCATCAAAATCATTACAACGAAGTACCGCTATGTCCTCATGTCTAGAGACAGGTCTGCCCCCTAGTGTATAATCTTAACATGGACGCGCACATAAATTGAAAATGTATAGACGTGCTCTCATTATGAGTAGAGACATTACAGTTAGTTTGAAATAATTTTCCCTCAACTGAATAAAATATACTGCAGACATTTAAGTTCAACATGTACATTTTTATAGCTTAAGGCACATTAAATATTAAGTGACTTTGAGATGTTAAATTGCTAATGCGTTCATGATGGTCTTTTGATTAGCTAGCTAACCTGTGAATTACAAATACTCTTCAGTTATTCTTTTCATAAACTTGTTTCATGTAATTAAAAACAATTGGCAATCATTACAGCACACTCAGACTGGTTACATTTAAAACGATGAGCTTTTTCCAGCGTTAATTGGGCATAGGCAAGAAGTAATTTTGGTGTACGATCTTAAACGCTACGTTAGCTTATGTTTTAGTGACAAGTGTAAAGCGACCGGCTGTGCAAACTTCAGCACATCGTTAATCATTTTCTGCTTTTATCGATTTACTACCTAAGAACTTGTGCTGCGCCTCATTTCTAGTTGTACAAAAACTTTAAAGCGTTAAGAACTGCTGTACAACCCATCTGGGGCAGGATTGTTAAACACGTAGAGCTCAAGTGTCATTGAACAGTTTTGTTTTTTTTATACGCCTGGCAGTGGTTGACAACCTGTGCAAACGCTCCACATTCAAGTATATATTACATTTTGAACTGTTTGATAAGATTTCCAAGCAAAATCAGACTATAGGCTAATTGGGCATCCAGTAGTGCTTTATTTAGAAATGCAGTTTTAATCTTCAGACACCCAAAATTTCAGCCAAGTTAGTATGGATTTGCATTTATGGAACTGGCAGCTGTAATATTATTTGCTACCAAATGATTGCCACCACTTATGCACCAGAATATACGAAGTCACCTTTAAAATTTTTAAAAATTACTCCCTGCATTGCGGGAATGGACAAATATGGATTTTCTTTTATATCAAACATAACCTACCTTCTTCTTGTGGGCAGTACGTGGAGCCAAGAATTTGACCATTTTGCTTTTTCAAAAATTTTGCGCAAATGGTTAACAAGTAAAAGGAATTCAAAATTTTCTCAAAATGGATCACTGATTATTTTTCCATAGATGCCAAAACAAATAAAATGGCGATGGCAAGTTGATATCAGCACAGAAATTCAAGTCTTTCGCTGCCATTTTCAGGTTTAATTTTTCTTCTCGTCTCTCCTAATTGTAGGAAGTAACTGAAAATCCTTAAAACAAATCCACAGGTTAGATCCCCCCCCCCACACACACACACACAGAACACGAAGGAAACATCTCCCAGTTAGCAATATAAATTGTTTAATTTGATAGATTTTCATAAAGTGATGATAGTTCTAATTTTTGCAGTGGTTTGAGTTACACATTACAGCACATAAATCCATCATATAACAAAAACCTGAGCGTTATCAGTGACTTATTAAACCTTCCCAACTGTTAGGCACAAGTATTTTTTATTTTTTTTGCTGCCTGAGCAAACCTGCATCAGATTGGTTTGCAAAACACTTGAGAAGCTCCTGTCAACTCTGTTATTCCTAGTTCATTACTTAAAATATAATGTATACTTATGTCGAGAAGATATTTTTAACCTCAAATGCTTACTCAACCTCAATAAGGAAGATTTCAGTGGGTACGGATTTAAATATGATCAGTTCTGCTTAAATTTTATGTTAAAAGAACATGTTAGATATCAAACTGTGTTGTAATAAGTCTCTAGGCATTTTCTTGGCCTTGTATTATTTTGCACAGTTTGTACAGAACATTAGTTTTCAATTCATTTTTGTTGTAAAGGTTGGAATGAGAGTTTTGTTTTCTCAGAAATGCATTTCTCACATTCTGGAAAAAAGTCAAAGCAGTGTTTGGTAGCCATCTTTGACAGCTGGAATTAACACTTATAGAATTAAAAGGTCCAAGCACTTAAAGCTTGTTTAAGTTTGTAAAGCCTGGAAATGTCTCTGTGTGAATGTTAAATGGGTGTCATTCATTGTTTCTTATCTCTTTCATAGCGGAGACAGGAGACACTGGGGAGAAGATTTTCAAATTTTGAAGAAAAAGAAGACAGCTCTGTAAGTTTCTCCTTTTTGACCTGATTATTGTTGTGATGTGCTTATTGAAAAGCAAACTGAAGATCCTAGAGAATATATTTACCAACATCCAGTTCAACTAGGCTGCTTTTAAGTATAGTTTGCTCCATGTTTATTGCTGACACTCACTTTTAGTCCTAAAAGGCAAGCAAAAACAAACAAACACAAAAAAAAACAAACAGCTGTGAAAGTGAATTAACGAAGAGGAAGTCTGGAAACATAACTTTCGTAGTACTACACATAATAGTTTAATGTGGCTACATTTATTATTGATAAAATACAAGCTATTTTTGGGGATGTTGCTTGTATTGCCTCCTATTGGCACTTAGTAGGAAAGCCATATGCACCTATAGTCTCCATTTTGCCAAATCTTAATAGATTTTTGTTGTGCTGAAAACCTGATAAAATGAGACGAATACCAAGTGCACAGTTATTTGTTGCTGAATAGTGGATAGCTGAACATGACCATAGTTTGATTAGCTGCTTTAAAGGTTATTGGATGCTATTGTGTTGTACATCCTTTGCTCATGTATTTGGTTATTCTGGTAATTGTTAACTCATGCAGTGGATCCTATTTTTCATTGTTTGCTTACAGACCTGTGTTGTGTTGTGTTGTGTTGTTTTTACTCTTAATTTGTTTGAAAGCTGTTGCGTGAATAGCTTTTACACATAACGCATTGATGCGACTTCAAGTGCAACTCTAGCTTCATTGTACTCCTGGTGGTCAGCTGAGGAATTGTTTTTTGCTAATTGCTGGAAGATTTATTCAGCCCAGATTACATTGTGCTGATTACTTTAAATTAGTCTCACATTATATTTTTTCAAAGCACTATGAAATTTGACAAAACATGACCATTAAAGCTTGGGTCCAACACAACATTTACTTAAACTTATCAAGTGTTACAAAGCTCGATGACAAACCCTACTCAATTTAATTTTGCACTCAATACAATACATTACTATACCATTTTATTACAGTTCATTTAACATTTGTGTTCGTTTTAGTCAACTCTGCATTCATAGGAACACTTGTATCTCAAAAAACTCTCTTCACTTGCACAGTGGTCGCTAGCGCAGCTGAAAGCTAGCCACGTATGTTGCTTGACTGGCATAATTTTAGTCTAGTTTAGGATGCCTTTTAACTGCTGGACAGTGAATCATTACTTATTTCCGTTACATTGTGGGCTTACAATTGTTCCTTCTTTTTTTTTATCCTATCAAGACCCCATTCAACTGGATATTGCTGAAGTGGAGACCGCGTTGTTTAACGTGAAGATGGCAAGTAATTTGGCGGTTAGCCAAATTTTGACAAGATGAAACCTTTTTCTGACTGGACTTTGGCATTTGGATTTCTATTTTTATTTTACCCACAACTTGGACTCTGGAACACCTTTGCTGGCTGTGTAGTGGACTCATTGAAAAATTAATGCTGTTTTTGGGAAATCAGCCTTTTGTACATTTGATATTCAAATGTTGTTTTAAATAAAGTGTGTGACCTCGTATATTTTTTTTCCTGGCTTTATTTTATTAGCAGAAAAATCACAGAATACATTTCCCGCAACATTTTGACAACGTTGAAATACTTAAGCTCGGAAGTTAGTTTTTGTATTTGTTAGTGCATACAAAGTATGACGTTGCTTTTCATCGTCTTCGGGTCATTAATTTTAAGGGTATGGCCATATAAACTGAGCTTCAGACTCATGTTGGAATTTATCAGATTTATTTATGAGATCAAAGAGGAAATGAGTGATTAAAATGTCCCCCTTTCCCCCCTAATTAGTCCTAAATCACTTGGAAATACACTTCACTTCAAAGCTTTCTGGTCAGAGCCCAAATGGTTTCCAAAGGCTCTTTAAAATGGCTACTGGTTGTCCTCCTTCCTGCTTGTGCAGGAAGTGATGTAATTGGTGCAAAAATATACTTTACAGCATCTCAGTAATCTTACCTTTTATGAAAGGGCAAGAAAAGGTTTCACTTTGAGGCTTGTGTCCTGGGGCTGAAAATGTATGTAAGTTAATATAAACGCATTTTTAAACATAATAAAAGGGGAGGGACTTAAACATCACCTGAGTGTGGGGTAAATGGAAATAACGTCAATCAAAGGCAAAGCTTTCAGAGCAGGGAAGGAGCTCTAGATGGCGGCTGAGCCTTGGGAAGGGTGCCATGGGCTTTCGTTAGACCGTTTCTTTCGCCTGTTTTTCGACCGCGACTTCTCGATTTTTGATGAAAATTTGAGGGCTGCGATCGTGCGCTCGTCCTTTTAACGAAAATCTACGCGATTTGTGCGGGTTTTGGGCTGTTTTTTTCGAGCCGTAGGAGCCGTCTGCTCCGGCGAAGTGCTCGTCGTTGTTTTCCATACTGGTCTCTGGCAGCCATGGCGCGCCTCCATTTTTAGTGCTGCTGCTGCTGCCTCTCCTCTGTCGCTCTCTCATTAGATGGAAGACTGTAAAGGCCTACAAGCTTTATTTTCTTTTTAAACAAAGCTGTTTTTGTGAATTAAGTTGTCTTTACATTTTTATTTTTTATTCGAGTCGGATGCATATTTAAACTGTGATAGAGCGAACGAGAATCTAATAGGTCATTTATAGACTAGCACCTTTCTCCACATTGAATTGACATGTTTACACTGTGTGAAGCTTAATTTACTGTTTTTCTCATGCTTAAATATTATTTTATTAATGCTTCATCTGATGACGCAGTTAGAATTAACGGCATGCGGCTTGATCCGTGAACTATATTTAAAGACATTTAACTTATTGTAAGAGCACCTGCCTTTTTTGTTGGCTTTATTTAAAGTAGCGATGTAAGTAATGATCCTTAAATTCTTCGTTTTAATACCTTTTTCCCCCCTGCTCGTGTCGCACCGCCGAGGTTTTAGCTGCCACCTGAGCAAAGGCAATCTTGTGGGACTTGTGTGATAGTTCATGCTTCCTCTTAACTTTTTGACAGTAAATACCAGGACAAAACATCATCCTATCAGATTTTCAGGATACAACAATGATGAAGAGTAAAAGTAAAAAACAAGAGGATGAAGGATCGACTCAAAGCAATGCATCAAGGTATGAGCCCTATACTTTTTTACCTTTTTGTTTCGTATCTGCTTTGATTGTTTACGTTGTCAAGCATGGTTGATCACCTGTGTTAGATTTGCGACGTGGTTTTGAAGACGTGCACTAGTGTCTTGAATGACCTTGCTATTGTTTAATAGCCACACCCTGATTTTTTTTTTCCCTTACCATTTCTTACACTCAATACTGAGGTTTCAGGCCTGTGTTAATGGATCTTTGCCCACAAGATGTGTTAGACCACAGGGAAAGGCTTTCCTCCTGTATTATTCTGCAGATGATTTGTCACAAATGTTTAATGTCCGATCGCTATTATGTTATATGACCTTGTCTTAGGAGTTGCTACTGCATTGCACCACTTTTATCAACGTTGTTGTTTTGGGGTTTGATTTATTTATGAAACAATGCACTGATTTGATATGGGACCCTAATATATCCAGTTTTACAATTGTTTTATATGGAACATATTTTACCAGATAGTTTTTGGACCTACAGTTTTCATTTTATGTCAATCTCTACTTTTTTGTTTTGTTTTTATATTTATTTGAACCTGTATTTAAAGTTTTAGCCAAGTTTTAAAGTTTAAGAAAATCTTCCCTTTTTTTTTGTGCTGATTTATTTCTGCTTATTAAAGCCATTAAAACGCAGTGGTTGTAAACATTTTTGTTGTTTTTATAATAGCTGCTAAAGGTTAAAAGAGGTTATGTCAGTGTCCACATCCTTACATTATGTAACAGCATTTTAATCTGTTTGTCTTTTAAGGTTATTTTTACTTTCCTGAATGGAAATTTTTCACTTTAAACCTTTTAACAAAACTGCTTGTTTTGGGTTTTTTTTTTTGTTTGTTTGTTTACTCCATTTTTTACCCTTATATCCATATTATAGCCACTACATTTAAATGATCATTTTATTTTAAATATAAGGACATAAATGTATTTTTTTTTTTTTGAACATGTATATTTTGAATGTTGAAGCCAAACAGTGTTAATTTCTACTGGCTATACTTTGTTTCCTGGTAGGTTGAATGTAAAGGCCCCTGGCCAGGAGTCTGGATACTTAAACAAACACAGTGACGTTTTCTGCTTTTGTTATTGTACATTGTTCATGTTTGCAAGTCTCTGTGGTCCTCAGGTATCCTAAATCTTGACATCAAAAATCAGTGGAAACGTGTTAATCAATAAAGATATCAAATCATCTGCATGGTGTCAGGACAATGCAGGGGTGACTAGCTGCTTTCTTCTTTATTTCTTTTTTTTAAAAGAGGAGGCTCTGTTTGAACTTATTGCCTAAATGCTGTTTCTTAACACTGTTAGAATAACTGTCATGTTGTCAGAGCAAATGCTGCAACCTGACCTCAATAGACTGTTTTTAGAAAAAGATGCACAGCAGTTTGCATGCACCCTCACAGCATTACACTGGCTGTACACTGCAGCAGGTTACATCACACTTGTAGTTTTTCTGTGTGATCCTGTGGCAGCCATTTTAGTATTTTTCCACTTGTGTGACTGAAACGTGTCCTCTGCAGTGATGACGACCTGACTCTGTTACACAGAGAGATTAGCACTGTGGGCATTCAGGGCAGCCGAAGGAGCTACAGGAAAAAATAAAATCTGCCCATTTTATGTAATTAAATTATATGAAAGTACCATTTACATACTTTCCTGAGTCACAAAATGGCCCTTGCTTTGTGTGCCCAGCTTGCTCACTTACCAGTATTAAAACTCAGCTCAGAACTACACAGAGGAGGACCAGGAAGAGTTCAGACGCTAGTGAGACGGAACGCAAGGCTGTGATAGGCTAGATAGCCACCTAGCAACACGCTAGCCAATAGTAATTCGAGAATATTTCTGTGACCCACCCACTTCTGACCTCACTTAAAGCGGAAGGAGCCATGTACTTCCGAGTTTGGCCATTGAAGCAACGCTGCATAATGTTTGTGAGGTTATTTTAACCGCACTTGAGTTGTAATTGTGAAATTTCATCTAATTTAATACACTGTTGCCTTTAGTACTCCCATAGTTTAATAAACGGCAGAAGATGGTTATAAGAACTTTACTTTTATTTTGAAGATGAAGAATGATGCTCAATAAATGAAGTGACAAACTCCTATTTTAATTAAAACATCTGTGAGAGATAATACATTGTTATGTTTTAAATTGCACATGATGAAAGGCAGTGATTGCTTGAGATTTATTCCTAGCAGTGTAGTGTCTGGTGACACCATGTGCCCAAAAAAAAAACTGCACACAGAGAAATATTTAGATATTTATCCACTAATAACCCCAGTTTAGTAAAACTTTCAGTCCCTTTTTTGCATACAAGGCCAAATCATTTGAATTGAAAGCATCAAATACATGAGCACTGTGGGCCTTCAAAGTCACAGAAGGAGCAACAGAAACATCTGGATATTCATATTTAGCAACTGATAACCCCTGTTTACTAAAACTTCCAGCCAAGAGTTTTTTTTTTTTTTTGCATGCAAAGCCTTTTCATTTGAATTCAAGTTGGTAGCATCAGAAAAAGTAACTAAAAAATTATTAACCCTTCTAAAGGAGATGAAGATAAACCTGATGAGGTGGTTAAAATCACATTATTTTATGCTTTATAGCTTTATTTTCCTTTAATTTTATGAAATGTTAATTTTTTATTTTTATATTTATTAAAAACTGAATCTTTTTACTTCTTCAGGCCTCTATAGGAAAATTCAGAATTGTTAAGCTGCTCATGGATCGTTCTACTTTTGAAACATGTTAAACTGAAGCAATGCGTACTTGTGACCCTTCATATGGTTCTAGAGTTGTAAGCTAAAAGGATTAGGAGTGAGTTACAATAAATGCTGAACAATGAGTGCTTGACCAATCTTGTACTTTTTTTTTTTTTTTTTCCATTAAAAGTTAATAAGAGTATAAGTTGAGCTATTCAAGATGGGAGTACTTTGTGTGGTTCTCGTGTAAATAATTTTTTATTTTGTTTAAAAATTTCCACATAGGAAATTATGCTTCTTATAGTGTATTTTCTGATTTTATTAATTTTTTAATGTATAGATTTGCTTTGCATTATGCTACAAATATTTAGAGGATGATGGAGAGGAAAAGACTGGCACTGATTAATGAGTTTGACCCAGTTTTAATGTATTTCAGTTGTGAAAGCAGGTCTGTTCACCGCAGGCCTGTTTAAAATGCTTGTAAGAGGATTTGTCAGCCTTAGCGAGAAAGGGGTTATTATAAGACTGTTAGCTGAGTAAGGAACAGGGAGCATGATGTAATGAGGCTTCTGCTTCCTCCTGGCCAAGTCACGAATTACTGATGCCATCCAGCTTTTTCAGTTTCTCTGTGCCCTAGTGTGGGGGTGTGCACTGAAATTTAGGACATTTTTAAATTGCTGCCAATGACAACTCCTGTTATTGCCATGATGTTGCACATAGCTATTTGAGAAATAGCCCATCATTGACTGGTCAGTCAAATGAACATATTCTCTCTCCTGTAGCAATTCGGCTTCAGAGGAATCCAACCGCTCTGCATCGGAGTCGGGAAGTCAGTCAGAGAGCGAGCATGGCAGTGAAAGGAGGAGATCACACAACTCCGAGTCAAACAGCTCCTCAGAGTCAGAGAGTCACTCAGAGTCAGAGAGCGAGTCTGCAGAGTCCAAATCACAGCAAACCGCAGCAGAGGTCAAAGACAAGCCAGTTAGAAAGAAGGAGCGGCTGGCAGATGTGAAGAAGGTAAAGGTCACCGGAGACTTTCTGTATTCAATCAGATTATACTTCCTGCCCTCTCACAGTAGTGACGGAAATAACTTTTCGTGTGACGGGTCTCTTAATCTGATCATGAAGGTGTGACATGCAGGAAACTTGGACTTCAGTCCTGTGCAGTAAAAGCTTTTCTTTATCCAGACTGTGCTCCTGTCTGTGTCACGCTCTTGCTGCATCCTGGGTCATTTTGATTATGCTGTGTGCTCACGTTACTGTCCCACAAAGGTGATCGAGACACTCAGCTGCAAAAAATGATTTGAATTATAGGTGGAGCTGGAAACGGAAAACAAAAGCAAGCATTAAATCCTTCAATTATACAAATAAGCTGTATTAAAAGCCATAGAAGGGTATCATCATAATGAACGATCAATAGAACTGTTGATTCCCAGAAAAATGTTTGCGTTTAGCTTGTGAGCAAAGATTTGCTGCTTTTCTCTATTTCAGGTAACTGTAAACTGAATAGTTTTGTGCGTCAGCCTGTCTGACAGAGCAATGCGTTTCAGAGTGGCTGTTGAGAAATGTGGATGGTTTGCAGTAATTACAAAATAAGCTGAGGCAAAAAATCGGCACGCCGCACATTAGCGGCAGCCCCGCAGGACTAACTTACAGCAGAGCAGGAAGGTGGCATGTTAAACTTATGTAAAGATACAGAAAACACATGGCTTCCTTTATAGCATCTGATTTATTTACTTATTTTAAATAGATGTGGGAAGAACATCCGGATGTGTACGGTGTCCGGCGGTCGAATCGCAGCAGACAGGAGCCAGCTCGCTTAAACATTGGAGCTGGGGTAAGCAGATGTGAATGAGCAACACTGGCACACTGGGACGCAGTAAACTGCAGTGACATCAGTTCCTATAAACAAGCCGTGTGCGCCATCTAGTGGATGTTTTGTAGCGCTGCTCTTTTTATAACGTCTCTCTGCTGGCTGTGCTCACAGGGCAGCAGTGACTCTGAGAGCGAAAGCCCGAAAAGGAAAACATCACGGGCTAAGAAAAAGGAGTAAGTATAAAGATTGTGAATGCATTTTGAGGATTTTAATATCATCATTATTTCATTTATTTATAATTTGTCAGTACAGCACAATATTATTTAAAATATTTTTGAACTCATGACACTTGCACTGAACTCGATCCATGTTTTTAGAGTTCATGTCAGCTTGTGTCACTCTGCTGCCAGCCTGTGTTCATACTGTGAATCTTATCATTTGATGCTTAATTTAAATGGGTATCTGTTTGTGTCAGAATAGGCTCGGTTAGTTTCAGCCAGCCAGGTGCTGTTCTACATTAAGATCAAATTTGATTGGCCAGATTGGTGGCTTAACCCTGATTTTAAAAACTGGGTTGTGATGAACACCCTACGGCCAGTATTTTTGAAATTAAAATCGGTAAAATGGCACAGTCATGGGCCCTGAGGGTGAACTTGTGGCATTTCTTTGTTGTAAGAAATATCTGGAAAGATGATGACTCAAATGATGAAGAGGAGGCGGAGGAGGAGGCTTCCGACAGTACAGACAGTGAGCAGGAAGAGAAAAAAGTTAGATCCAGACGACTTCCTGCTAGAAGGTAAGAGCGAAGCGAAGCCTGGCCATCAGACAGCTACCCACTGGTCATCTCCAAATCATTTCATGTTGTCTGAGCAGTTGATTGATTGTTTTTGACTTTTCTTTGGTTTGAGTAAAAATGTTGAACGGCGCATCCTGATGTAACTGTGAAATGTCCAAATATAACTTCTTCTTCTTCTGTTTTGCTAAAAATTGGCACCAGCTTTGCTTTGTGTAAAATGCCTTTGGCTGCTTCAGGCAGAGTCATCAATGAGACAACCTCAAACCAAAAAAAAAAACAACAAGTGTGAAAGAAATTAATGAGCCAGGAATTTTGGTTTATGGTGTCTAAGTTGCGCGTGTGTGTGTGTGTGTTGTGTGTTTAACTCTGCGTTTTACAGGCCTCAGGGCAAATCATCAGCAGCCAAAAAGCAGCTATCTCAAAAAGCTAGGAAGTCCCGGAAACAGGAGTCATCAGCAGAAGAAGATGACGACGACGATGACGATGATGACGACGATGAGGAAGACACTCCAAAGCGACAGACTCGAAGAAGGGGCGCCACAAAAGTCAAAAGGTGAATTGCTGAACCCAAAGATAAGGACATTTTGTTAAGTCTTACCAGCAAGCCAGACTTCTCATTATTAAAAAGTCCAGAGACATTTTGACATCACGCGCACCGCTTCATCTTCATCACGTCTTTCTGCTGCGTTGTAGCTATAAAGAGGACCAGCACGACTTTGAAACGGACTCTGATGACCTGATCGAGATGACAGGGGAAGCGGGTGAGGAGCAGCAGGACGATGACAGCGAGACCATTGAGAAAGTTATGGACACCAGAACCGCCAAAAAAGGAGGTGATACTTTTTTTTTACTTGTCTCATTATTTTTGAAAGCTACATTCACTCAAATGCCTTCAGTGCCGTCTAAAAGGTCAGCTTTGTCTCTTCTAGTCACCGGGGCTTGCACTACCGTGTATGCCGTCGAGGAAAATGGGGACCCGTGCGAAGGCTTTGACCCCGAGAAGGATGAAGGGGAGACTCAGTACCTGATTAAGTGGAAGGGCTGGTCCTACATCCACAACACGTGGGAGAGCATGGACTCTCTGACACAGCAGAAAGTCAAGGGGCTGAAGAAACTGGACAACTTTAAGAAGAAAAATGATGAACTGAACTCATGGTGAAAATCCCTGTCCTCGCATTTACACTGAACCTTTCAAGGGTGCTCACCGCGCCTGTATTTTCACCATCAATTCTGGCCGTCTTTGCAGGCTGAGGAAGGCGTCCCCTGAGGATGTTGAATTTCATAACTGCCAACAGGAGCTCACCGCTGACTTGAACAAGCAGTTTCAGATTGTGGAGCGTGTCATCGGTAAGAAATCATTATATACCTGCTTTTGCAACAAACATACAGTTTGCTCATAAGTTGACCTGAAATTCTTTTTATCAACAGCAACAAAAACAGGAAAGACACCAGGATCCTCTGACTTCCCCTGTAAGTTGATGATAATTGACCATCTCTGTTGAAACCTGCGCCGTACTTCTCGTCGCAATCGTCTAATATTTTGTCACTTCGCAAACAGCTCATAGTCATAAGACCCCGTCCTCCAATGAACCAGAGTTCCTGTGCAAGTGGATGGGTTTGCCCTACTCAGAGTGCAGCTGGGAAGATGGAGCTTTGGTTAGGAAGAAGTTTGAGCCCTGCATAGACAGCTTCATGAACCGAAACTCCAGCAAGACGGTTCCCTCTAAAGACTGCAAGGTAAGAGTCAAATCAGAATGAACCCATATGGAGAGCAAGCATAGTTATGTCCAGCCCCCACACAGCAGTGCAGAACAGTTCAAGGCTTTCCATCGATTTTTAAGAGCCCCCTTGTCAAACTGAAAAATGCCTAAAAGCAGCAGCGAGCTTAGGTGAACTAGAGCACGGTAAATCGCCCTGAGCAAAGTTTTTATAACCTGCCTGACAGAAAAACTGAGACGCAGTAAGTTGTGAGGAATCAGCGGAAAGAATGAGGAGACTGTAGGAACCGCACCATAACAGAACAACTGTTTCTGTCATTTCAGGTATTAAAGCAAAGGCCAAGATTTGTTGCTCTGAAGAAACAGCCGTCTTACATCGGTGGCGTGAACCTTGAGCTGAGAGATTATCAGCTGGATGGGTTGAACTGGCTGGCTCACTCCTGGTGCAGGTAAAGAAATATAATAAACGGTGTTTTTGTTTTTGTCTAAAAAAAACAAAACAAAAAACACCCTCCCGACCCACCAAAACGTCATGTTGCAAAGCCTGGACAACAATTTTTTTTGTCCTTCTCTTCCTCCTCAGGTGCAATAGCGTTATCCTCGCTGATGAGATGGGACTGGGCAAGACCATCCAGACAATCTCCTTCCTGTCTTACCTGTTTCACCAACATCAGCTCTATGGGCCCTTTTTACTGGTGGTGCCTTTGTCCACGCTCACCTCCTGGCAGCGGGAGTTCGACACCTGGGCCCCGGACATGAACGTGGTGGTCTACCTTGGCGATGTCATGAGCAGGAAAATAGTAGGTTGAATTTGAATACTTTTGTCCTTCTGCTGACTTTAGAAATGGTTTCCTAAATTTGAACTGTTGCTTCTGTGTTGTGCAGATCCGGGATTATGAGTGGGTGAACCATCAAACTAAAAGAATCCGTTTCAGCGCACTACTTACGACTTATGAGATTCTCCTTAAAGACAAGGTGGGCTTCTATTAGGAATGTGTTTATATTTTTATTGCGTTGTGTTTGTACGAAGAGAGACGGTCACTCACTGCGTTTTGACATTTTACTCTAGGGGGTTCTTGGGAACATCAACTGGGCATTCCTGGGCGTGGATGAAGCTCACAGGCTGAAGAATGACGACTCCCTGCTCTACAAAACATTAATGGAGTTCAGGTCCAATCATAGGCTCCTCATTACCGGCACTCCGCTGCAGAACTCGCTCAAAGAGCTGTGGTCGCTCTTGCACTTCCTCATGCCTGACAAGTACGTCCCATTTAGACGTTTATCATTTTACTGAACAAAAGCAGTAAATATGATACATATGATACGAGCGACGCTTGTTATATCTGCTGTGCATTGTAGGTTTGACTCCTGGGAGGATTTTGAGGATGAGCATGGAAAGGGAAGGGAAAATGGTTATCAGAGTCTTCACAAAGTCCTTGAGCCTTTTCTGCTCCGGCGCGTCAAAAAAGATGTGGAAAAATCTCTCCCGGCCAAGGTGGAACAAATCCTCCGTGTAGAAATGAGTGCACAACAGAAGCAATTTTACAAGTATGATGATATTTCTGCCTTCTGTAACATTTATTGGTTCTGTCTTTCTTATAAATTCCGTTCACAGCGGCTGCATTTCTCCTCTCCATTAACTTCATTTGTTCCTGAATATTTCCAGGTGGATTTTAACGCGGAATTACAAAGCTCTTTCCAAAGGCACCCGAGGCAGCTCCGCCGGCTTCCTGAACATCGTAATGGAGCTTAAAAAGTGCTGCAACCACAGTTTCCTCATTAAACAGCCCGAGGACGGAGACGCCGAAACGCAACAGGAACACCTGCAGGTACGTCGCCGTGTGAACCCTCTTCAGCTCCGAGCGTCACCCCAGGATAACTCTGCTCTGCAAAAGGAAACTAGCTGTAGCCTAACACAGAAGGAAAACACGGCTGTTGTCGCTAACTGCTATCTAATACAACTTTTTGTCTTTTAGGCTCTAGTGAGGGGCAGTGGGAAGCTGGTACTGCTGGACAAGCTGCTGACCAGGCTCAGAGAAAGAGGCAACAGGGTCCTAATCTTCTCCCAGATGGTCAGGATGTTGGACATTCTGGCCGAATATCTGTCCAAGAAACGATATCCATTTCAGGTAAGATTTGACTAAATGTACGCTAATTTCAGATTTCACTAAGGACCGAGTCAGTGTAGCTATTCAGGCTGAAGCTGTGGTGTCCAGTTCTGTGATTTCTCCAGAATTAGGAGGGCAGTGATGCACCTCTGCGAGATACAGTCCCTCCCTTAATAAGTTGTTACAGATCAAAACAGTGAATGTATTTGGAATCTATACATCTTTTTGAACATTTTCTAAAAACTTGTTGGCCATAACCTCCCCATATATCTGGTGCTGTCACCTTGCCCCTGTTAATGATAATCATAGTGCCATCAGTGGGAGCATCAGTCAGTAGGGGCTAGCCTCGGGCTTTGACTGTTGCTTTTATTGGTGTTTACAGCGAAACAGCCTTTGGGGATGGCTGCACAGGGCAGATTAGACTTGGGCTCAGATGTCAGTGTTGTTGCGCGCATACTTCGCCTGGCCTTAGAGTTCATGTGTTTATTTATATCAACAAGTTATTTTCTACTGAAGACCAGTCGGACTCCTGCGAGTCACTTGACTCGGGTTGTTTTTGCTGACAGTCTCAGTCTTAGACTGTTGTGATCAGTCTAAACATATAGAGTCAGTGCAATGTATGGCATGTAAAGACAAGTAATGCGCAGATTCTAGCGGGAAGTTTTCAAAGGGTAAATGTCTGTTTTTGCCTCTCTCCTCTTCAGCGGTTGGACGGCTCCATAAAGGGAGAAATCCGAAAGCAAGCACTTGACCACTTTAATGCAGAAGGCTCAGAGGTATGTATGCTAATGGATTTTAGACTGATACTAAAGGAGAGTGCAATTCTGAATATTTGATATGGTCCAAAATATTTGTTCAAGCTGCAGTAAATAAAATCATTTCAGTTTTTATTCTAATATTGTATATTATTATAATATTGTGAGAATTTTATAGAATAAATTGACAGCAATTACTAATCTTTAAAAAAAAAAAAAATACATCATGACCGAATGTTTGGGGCACATGACACGTGGGCTGTAATGCCCTAAATAGGAGAGTCCTCAAGTCAACCCTGGCCAGCTGGACCTTTTACTGCATATCCTCACGTTTCCTGGCTGTTTCTTTACTGTGCATGTTGAATAAGGCAATGGTGCCAAAAAAGTTCTTTTAAATAGAATTGCAGTGAAATGTATCTGATAAATGATGCATTAAGACGTAGATAACAACATAAATAATTGTGAAATCTGTCTCCCCAATTTCCAACTTTTCAAAAACTTGTTTTTTTCTGTTTTTTATTTGTTTTCTAGGACTTCTGCTTCCTTTTATCCACCAGAGCTGGAGGCTTAGGTATCAACTTGGCCTCAGCGGACACTGTAGTCATCTTTGATTCCGACTGGAACCCTCAAAACGACCTGCAGGCGCAGGCGAGAGCTCACAGGATTGGTCAAAAGAAACAGGTAATCTAATGCTCAGGTTTGAGTCTGTAATCACAGGTGTGCTTTGTAACGAGTGTTGTATGAAAATGTATCCGCGCTTTTCCCTCGTAGGTAAATATATATCGACTTGTCACGAAAGGAACAGTGGAGGAGGACATCATTGAGAGGGCGAAGAAGAAGATGGTTTTGGACCATCTTGTCATTCAGAGAATGGACACCACTGGTCGAACTGTTCTGGACAGCAACTCAGGAAACACAAAGTGAGCCTCCGAGAATCGAATGTTTTTTTTAGATGTGGTCGTTCGTCATGTTGTTAACACTTTTGATTTGCTTTAACAGTTCAAACCCGTTCAATAAAGAAGAACTGACCGCTATTCTCAAGTTTGGTGCAGAGGATCTTTTCAAAGAGGCGGAAGGAGAGGAGTCTGAACCACAGGTATCACAATGAGCGGATAAGCTTGTCTGTACTTAAAATTGTTTTCACATATTTGGAAATTAAAGCAGAAGTTCTTTGTTTCTGTAGGAGATGGATATCGATGAGATTTTACGGTTGGCCGAAACAAGAGAAAGTGATCAAGGCTCAAATGCTACAGATGAGCTCCTGTCGCAGTTTAAGGTATCTGCAAGCTGGATTTTTTTTGTGATATCATCAAAGACCCAATATCTTTTTTTTTTTTTCCCTTTCATGAAAGATACGGATCAAAATGTTTTTTTTTTTTGATGTTGATGCAGGTGGCCAATTTCTCCAGTATGGAAGAGAGCACTCCAGAGTTGGAGGAGAAGCCCATTCCAGATTGGGAGGAGATAATTCCTGAGGAGCAACGTCGCAAAATTGAGGAGGAGGAGAAGCAGCGGGAGATGGAGGACATCTTCATGCTGCCTCGAAGCAGAAGCTCTAATAAGCGGGTAAGAAAGGTTATTTGTGAAAGTAGCACTGATACTCTGTTTTATATTGCGCACATATACGCATCCTTTACCCAAACAAATAAAGTATGTTATATTGATGTACTCACAGAAACGGTGCAGATTTGGCAGAGTACCTCTTGTTATCCATCAGCTAGAGAATACCAGTTTGATAAGCCTTAAAAGCTTTCAAGACTAGAGAATTGTTAACTCCCTCTAGCCAATTGAATCCGTCTTCTTGCATTCAAAGGGAGGAACCCTCTCCTCATTCACCCAGCCACCATTAGGGCCTCTGAACAGGGAGCATACAAAGTTCCTCATCAGTGAAGGTTCAGCTGAAACTTATTCAAGCAAGATTTCCATATACTTGGTGTTGATGTGAGGTGGATGTTGAACTTCCAGCCTCCAATCATTGCGAAGTCCTCCTCCAACTGTGTACCTCCAGCTGATCCAATCTAGCATCACCCAAAAGGAAAAAGGCTTTCTTTTTGAAGTCCCAAAGCTGGAATTGATTTTAAATGAGTTATATTAGCTTTCATGTGTGTGCATGAGAGGGAGACAGGTGTAACTGAAAATGCAAGGGGTTGAAGTAGTGAAGATGGATGAGATTAAATACCTGGGATCAACCATCCAAACCAGCAGACAGTGCACAAGAGAGGTGAAAAAGATGGCACAGGCAGGGTGGAGTGGGTGGAGAAGAGTGTCAGGGATGATTTGAGACAAAAGGATTGCAGCAAGAGTGAAAGGGATGGTTTATAAGATGGTTGTGAGACCTGCCGTGATGTGTAGTTTGGAGACGATGACACTGATTTAAAAACAAACAAAAGAGTGGAGGCAGAGCTGGAGGTGGCCCAGCAGAAGATGTTAAGATTTTCATTAGAAGTAACCAGAATGGACAAGATTAGAAATGAGTCAGAGGGACAGCTCAGGTTGAACGGTTTGGAGACAAAGTCAGAAAGCCAAGGCTAAGATGGTTTGGACATGTGCAGAGGAGGGATAGTGAATATACTAGACAAAGAATGATGAAGATGGAGCTGCCAGGCAGGAGGGAAAGAGGAGGAGCACAGAGGAGGTTCATGGATGTAGTGAAGGACATACAGAGGGTTGGTGTGACAGAGGAGGATGTTAGGGTTAGTGTGAGATGCAGGTTGATGATCTGCTGTGGTGACTCTTAAAGGAAGCAGCTGAAGAAATAATAGCTTTCACTTGTCTGGGTTTTCTTATTTGATTTATTTAATACTTTACAGTATACATGCTGCATTTGCTTTAGGACACCATTTTCTTAGTAATATTATTTTATGCATTTCTTTTGTTTTTGTTTTATCCCTGCTTTTCTGTAAAATGTTTGAAACCATGGCCGACCTCATAACTGTGACACGTATTTTTACACATGCAGTTAATAAAAAAAACAAACAAAACCAAAACAGAAAACTGCATCTGCTCAAAGTACGGCTCCTTTGCTTTCAGGCTCAGGCCAATGACAGTGACAGTGATGTGGGCTCCAAGCTGAAGCACCGTTCCTCCGGCTCTGAAAGTGAAACTGATGATAGCGATGATGACAAGAAGCCAAAGAAGCGAGGAAGACCCAGAGCACGCAAAAACAACGTGGAGGGTTTCACTGATGCGGAGATCCGCAGGTAAACTCTTCACTTGTGTTGTTTTTGGGGTTTTTTTTGTTATTAAAGTGAGATGCAGTTGTGTTTGTAAGCATCCTTTCAGAAGCACAATAAAAATGTATTCATAAACTTATCAACAGGTTCATTAAGGCTTACAAGAAGTTTGGATGCCCACTTGAAAGGTCAGCATATTGTCATAGATGTTTAGATAGCAGTTAAGATCTTTTGGCTCCAAACATTTTAAGCAGCTTTGAAAACTTATTTATTTTTGTCCAGGTTGGAAGGCATTGCCCGAGACTCTGAGCTGGTGGACAAATCCATAGCAGACCTGAAGAGGCTCGGTGAACTGATTCATTCTAGCTGTGCGACCGCAGTGCAGGAGCACGAGGAACACCTTAAAGAAAACCCGGTTGAAGGTATGTAGTTTTTAGTCATTTAGGTAATATTTAAAAAAAAAAAAAAAAGCTTTTTGAGTCCCTTAAAATGATACATTATTATTATTATTATAGCTAAAGGTCCTGGGAAGCGACGAGGAATTAATATCAAGATCTCAGGAGTGCAGGTCAATGCTAAGTCCATCATCCAGCACGAGGAAGAGTTCGAGCCACTGCACAAAGCGGTGCCCTCCAACCCTGCTGAGAGAAATAAGTAAGATGTGACTACAGAAATAAGAAGGAACACGGTGTCTTGTGTCATGTTCAGAAAAAAAAGTGACTTTTGTGGATTAAAACTGGCAACACTTTGATTCTTGCAGGTTCAAGCTGACGTGCAGGGTGAAAGTAGCTCACTTTGATGTAGACTGGGATCTGCAGGATGACATTCAGCTCTTGCTTGGCATCTACGAGCACGGCTTTGGCAACTGGGATCTGATCAAGACCGATCCGGACCTTAAACTCGCTGATAAGGCACGCGTCACACACTAGCGCTTCAGTGTAGAAGACAGCAAAAATATGACAGAAGCACACAATGCACAATTAATTGTTCATTATAAGTGTAAAAGCTTTGAAAAATGCTGTTTTAGGTTCTGCGGGTGGGGGCAAATACAGTTTTATTTCTCTCTTCATATTCACTGCGCTCATTATGGATACACAACATTTACAGATTAATTAAAGAGTCTAACATTAAAATATGCCTGCACAGATTCTTCAAGATGACCCAAACAAGAAACCTCAGGCCAAGCAGCTGCAAGCGAGAGCCGAGTATCTTCTCAAGTTGCTTAAAAAAGAACAAGAGTGCGCCGATCAGGCTAAAACAGGAGAGGAGGTATGGCACTATTAATCATTGAGTATCTCATTAATTTGGATTTGCATGTGCACAAAGGGACCCTCAGTACCTCTACATCACTCACTGCTCCCTTCCTCCAAGGTCAAAGTGAAGAAGAGGAAGCCTCGGGTGAAGAAGGACAAGATTCTTAAAGATGAGCAGGGCAACGACATCTCCTCCCCCCGCCTGTCAGACAACCTGTCAGAAGAGGGCGAGGTCAAGGTCAGCCATAAGACCAAACCATAAGCCACACTGAATTATGCTCTTCTGTGCAGGGTTCTAGGCTACGAACACGGGTATTTTTTTAAATGGAGATATGCAACCCTAACTGAAGAAATGCTGCCCACAAACAATAACCGTGCACACAGTCTTAATTTAAAAAACAGAGATAAAGGTGCACACCTTTGTTTTTGTGATCTTTCAAAGCCTAAATACAGACTGTTAAATGTCAAAGCAGGAGTGGCTAATAGGAAAGTACTGTCAACACCTGAACAATGAAGTTTAATCCAGCTTTATTTTTTCCATATCCACAATAATGGTAAGTTTACAGTCCTTCACCTGCTATTATGTGTGTTTTTAAGCAGGAGGACGGAACAGAAAAGTCCAATGTGAAGAAGAGACAGAAGAAAAAGGATAACAAAGAGAACAAAGAAAAACAGGGAACTCCTAAAAAGGAAAAAGATGGGGACAAAGAAAAGAAGGGTGCCAAGCCCAGAAAAGAAAAGGTATTTCAGAGAGGAGCTGATGACCTTTATGTCCTGTCCTCAAATGTACACAAGCTGAATTGGTGAGGATTGGTTGCAGTAACGTGCAGCTGAAGGATGTTTTGATGTCTGGTCTTTCAGGCTAAAGGCGCCAAAGGGAAGAAGACTCAAGGTCCGGTTCATATTACAGCTGGGTCTGAACCTATTCCCATTGAAGAAAAGGAGGATGATGAACTTGACCAGGAGACTTTCAGTATTGTGAGTTCTTCATTAGCTCTTGTGCACTAATTTATTTATTTATTTTTTTCATTTTTGAATAGACAAATATGAAGCGTTGCATGACTCTGAGCTGTTTGTGTGTTCAGTGTAAGGAGCGTATGAGGCCTGTGAAAAAGGCCCTGAAGCAGCTGGACAAACCAGATGAGGGTCTAACCGACCAGGAGCAGCTCCAGCACACACGCACATGCCTGCTGAAGATTGGAGACCGAATCACAGAGTGCCTTAAAGCTTACAGTGATCCTGAACATGTCAAAATATGGCGAAGGTGAGAAGAATGCTTTTTCTTTGTGTAATTGAGCATGAGGGTCATCTCTTTAACTCTGCTAATCATTTCTTTTTGCTTCTTTCTTTTTAAATTGGCAGAAACCTCTGGATTTTTGTGTCCAAGTTCACAGAGTTTGGTGCAAGGAAGCTACACAAGCTTTACAAAATGGCCCAGAAGAAGCGATCGCACGAGGAAGAGGTGAGGAACAGTGTGCCCATGAACCTGACCTGTTATACTGTATCAAAGCAGCACTGAAATTATACTGTGATGTTTCCAGAAGGAGCAGAAGAAGAAGGAGGATGTTTCAGGAAGAGTAAAGTCATTCAGGCCGGAGCCCTCTGGTTCAAGTCGAGACTCCACCGGGACTCAGCCGTCCTCCAGAGCTGCATCGCACTCCACTCAGTCAGGACTCCACGGACACCACAGAGAACCGTACGCTAGCAAGCGGCACTTTGGCAACGACGGTACGTGTGGATTGATAATTATTAATAGATTATTAGTCATGAGGAGCACAGAGTCTTTCCCATCAGAAAAACCAAACATTGGTCAGTTAACATCAGCTTACCTGCGTTTTGTTATAGATCGAGGAGACTGGCAGAGGGACCGTAAATACAGCTATCCAGGTAACAGCAACGCATCATGGCAGGGAGATCGTCATCATCCCTATGACCCTCATCGCTATAAGGACCACTACGGTGATCGACGGCCGCATGGAGACCCCTATCGCAGCTCAGGCGGTTACCGCAACAACACCTCACCTCGAAAAAGGCCGTACGAGCAGTACAGCAACGACCGGGACCACAGGGGTCACCGACCCTACTATGACAGGTGAGTTACACAAATATGGTGGCATGCAGTCTTTAGACTACACGAGTTACAAAGATGCACTCTGTAAGCTTATTATTATTATTAAATATTTATTTAACCAGGAAGTGAAACTCTTGAGGTTAAGAATGTCTTTTGAGAGACTGAGGATCTTTGATGAGCTCCTGAAGAAAACCTGTGCAAGGCCAACAGAAGGACCATCATTGGGATCAAACCCAGACCCTCTTGCTGTGAGGTTGCAGTGCTAACCACTGAGCCACTGTGCTGCCAAGAGGAAGCATCACATGTGCATAAAACATTAAACCCCTTAGCATAAATGTGACATAACCTCCCTCCGTTTGGTGTCAGTAGAATACTCAGCATTCAGCTGGAGCTTTTTGCTGTGGTCTGTAAAGAACCTCTGATGTGTTTTGGTAGTTTCAGTCTAAAAATCCAAGAAGAACCATTGTTTCTTTAGTTTAATAATCGTTAAATTATATTTCAGGCATCTAGACCCCAAAAGAAGACGTCCTGATGACTTCCGTCCCAACTACCACCAGGGAAGAGACGGTCCTCTTCAGGATTTCAGGAGGATGCCAGATCACAGACCAACAGGTCCACCTGGGCCAGATCATTATGGCAGGTCCTTCCACCCTGAAAAACCACCTCCACTTTTGGACCCTCGCTCCCCGCAGGCTCAGAAGTCTCCCCAGGACTCCCGCTCTCCGCTGGATAGGCCCGGAGAGCTGAATGCCATGGGAGATCCAAACTGGAACAACAGGAAAACATAATTCTGCCCAGAACAGGCTGAAAAACCCATCTAAGTGTTTAGTCCAGGGTCAAAGCCACATGCTGCTGCTGATGGACAAGTCTGGACTGGCCAAACATAAGCTCACAGTTGAAAAGGGAATCAATGTCCCCTCTTTACCAGCAAAACCAAACTTTTTGCTCTTTTTTCCCCGGTGACTGTGGCTCTGAACTTGTGCCCTGAAGGAAGAAGCTTGTTTTCTGTCTTAAAGATGGAAAAAAAAAAACATGCAACTTTATTTAAATGAACTCATCAGTTAATCATGGTAAGACTGAGTGGAGCGCTCATGGATGCTTAGTCCCATGGACTATTATATAAAGAAAATGTAGGATACATGAACTAAAGCCTGATCTCCATCCTAAAAGTGCCTGATGGTTTTGGCCTTTTTGAATGGTAAATGTATGGGATAATTCCCAAAGGACCCATGACATGAACTTTATTTTTGCGTTTAGCTTTAAGTGCAAATGATGTCATCAGAAGATTTCCATAAGATAGAATGTTTACCATGTCATCACCTGCACGTTCAAAACGTTTGTCTTGAACATGTACCTGAATCATGGAGTTTGGCCATGTGGGCTAAAATGAGATCTGTGGACACGTAAATCCCGAAACACGCCAGGTTGTTTCTTCTACAAGCGCAGCAGTGGGTTTTAACAAAGTCACTCTTGTCATGTGTAAAAATAATCATTATTGTGTAGCTGTATAAATCACTGCAATCCTCCTGCTCTGTTGAATTTAACCACTTTCCTCTTAGTAGGCCCGATGAATTGAAAGCTTTGGAATCAGTATTTATTGCAGCAACTTGTACGAAAGTTCATAACACTACAACTCGGAACAATCTCTGATTATCAGTATTATGATGGTTCAATACTCAAGTTATATCTGGGGAAAAAAACAACAAAAAAAAAAAAACCTGATAGAAACGTTTTTTTCCTGTAGTCAGTCTTTTGGCTATATTTTTGTTGTTGAGGTGTAATCAGGAAGTTGCTGTTGAAATTTCCTTGTTTATTATCTTTAGTCACTCTTTCTGTGCCAAATCTGGCCCTGCTCTGGCCCTTTTTTCTTTTCTTTTTTTTTTTTCCTTTTTCTTTGCTTCTCCGTTTGTGCCTTATTTATGTCTGTATTATCAAACTGTATATCAGCTCACGGACAGTATGGAGGGCTCACGCAGGCAGGATGCAGTCACATTTTTAAGTACAAAATTGTAATTCTGTGCAAACTGGTGAAGGGACCTACTCTGGTAATTTGATTGCTTTCCAAAAGAGTTGCTGAATTGAGAACTATTTAAACAATAATATAAAGAAATCATTTGTCATTTGTCCAGGGGTACTTAGCTGACTTGCTACAGTGAGCAGCCAGCCCATGTTTTCTTCCACATCAAGCAAGCTACAGTTCCTGTATCATATGTTCTTTAAAGAAAGTCTAAATAATTTATATTTGTGACAAAAACCACTCTTCATGAGAAATGTGTTGTACATATGTTTGGACATATGTAATAAACTTTGTTACACAATGACTTTCATCTCCTTATGGCTGACTTCATAAAAATCAGTGGGTTAAATGGATTTATTAGAGCGGCTTCATCACCTCATCTTTTGCTGCAGGAACACACGAAGTGCTCAAAAGGCTTATAAAGTATCTCTGCTGGTATATGTGAAGGTGCTGAGTTTCTAAAAGGTATAAATGCTGCAGGAGTGACCTGGAAAGGCAGCAGCTAAAATGCTAATCATACTTTCAGAGGTGTGTGAGGAATACAAAGTTTGTCCTGAGACCCCACCCTTGTCTCCCAACGTGACACGGTAGCTTCACTTTGAATTCAACTAAATCTTCACAGGAACCACATCTGTATTTTAAAAATATCCAGTAATTATTATAGCAGCTGAGGCTGGGAACGAAAATAATTCTGGGGCATTTAAAGAGTTTAGTATGTGTGACGCTTTCAGTTGACCTATTAAATCCATTCATCCATCTTTAACTGCTTATCCAATTCAGGGTAGCGGGAGGGCTGGAGCCTCTGCCAGCTGTCGGAGGACATCCTGTACGGGTCACCTTTCTATTACAGGGCGAGCGCAGAGAGGCAGACGATCATTCATGCTCACATTTACACCTACAGCCAATTTAGAATCACCAATTAATCTAGTAAGCATGCCCTTGGACTGTGGAAGGAAACCAGAGTACCTAGAGAGAGCTCAGTGCAGGCAAAGGGAGAACATGCACACAGCTTTCCCTTATTTTTGATCATATGTATAGTACTGTGCAAAAGACTTAAGCCACCCCTCATTTTGTTAGGAAAATGAGAAATGGATGTAGCAATTTATGGAAACACAGTATATAATTCTAACAAGCTTGACTTCTAAGTTAATATTACCTCGTAAACAGTATAGTTTTTTTCTTCTTTTGACCTCCACTTGCCCAGTTTCCTCAGGTTTTTTTAAGGACACACTGCACACCAAGATATTCCAAGTTATGGCCTAATAGCTCTTTGAGAATCACCTTGTTGGTTCAAAAACACTATTTTTTGCCTGTCGAGCGTTGTTATCTTCGACATTATTCTTGGATTCAGCTAAAGAAATGGGAGCAAATGTTGGCTCTGTGTGTTTGTAGTGTGTGGCCCTCAGCTGGCTCCTCTAACAGCACACAGTCATCACACAGTAACAGAAGCACTGTTTAAGGCCAACTTGTGTATTCTCTATCACAAAGAAAACAAGTTGTGCCCGTGTGTATTGCAGGGCAGCAACAGATGATCATTCCCCTTTATTAATAACAAATAATATGCCAGTGTCTGCATCCACAGTTCACATCATGCAGCACAGACAGAATTTCTTCTCAGTTTCAAAATAAACCTTCATGTAAAACAACATCCTCACATTACAAACACTAATAAAAAAAACCCGTTTGCTCTATGCATATTTTTCATGTGTGGCCTTGAGAAACATTGCTCCACGTAATATTCTTAAATAGAATTCTTGCTCTTGCACGCTGCTGTATATACTGTACATAATAGAATTGCTCAGTGCTTAAGTGAGAGCATTATGGGTACAACTGATTGTAGTCATCATTCCAGTGAAGTGAGGCACTCAAACCTAAGAAAACTATTCCTGCTGTCACCCACGATAATGGCAGTTTCATGCTCTGTGTTGTTTGCTGCAGGCCAGTGTGAATGGAGTAGCGGGAGAGGAAGACTGGATCGGAGTTCTTCAGCGCAACAGCAAACAGTAAGTCTGAATGTTGAATTTTGGATGCATTCGGGTCTTCCAAACAGGATATTAGGAATTCTGTATCAAACTAATGTAAAGCTTCTGACCTTCTGCAGACTGCTTTGATGTCCATAACTCGCTCAAATTTTGCCCGAGGCGTTCTAGTGCCTACCAAGAGGGTCAGAAATGGCTCAAGGATGTGGAGCAAAAAATTTTTTCTGTTATTAAGCAGAATGATTCAGGGTTCTGTGTGGTTTGTCCTGTGCCTGCAGGGGACCCTTACAGTCTTAAAGCCATGCATATTAGGTTGATTGTCAATTCTAAATTATATGTTGTGATATGCATGTCTACAACTTTTTCATAAAAAACTCTGAATGCCATTTTTAACGGGAACTTTTAACTTCAAAGTCAAAAGCTGAGCCCATACTCAAGTGGAACATGTGCTCACGATCACATTCCTACAGCAGGGGGCAGTCAAGCACCGCAAACTGCAAGCAGAAAACGCACGATGGTTTTCAAAAAATGCTTTCAAACTCACACCACGCTTATAAACGAGACATTTTCCTTTTATTTAATAAATAATTTACATTATAAACAGCTGGCATGTGGGATCACATTTACAACACAGTTTGATCTTTCTGGCATTTCCCCATTCAGCTATTTTTTTTGTATTTTTTTTAACCATTACAAGTCAAACAAAAGAGCTAAATGTCAAAGAAAACATAAAGTGCTTTAAACTCAAAAACATGAACGCCCCAAAAACACTTTACTACAATCTCTTCTGTAAGTACGGTGGGTTGTCTTGTTTGATGCTGAACAACTAACATTTAATCACTGCGACACAGACCGATGTGTATACTGTACTTAGTAAAGACTAATCTATTCTGTGGCGCTCATGTTTCTGCAAAAAGAAAAAAATCCCTTTTCAAAAAAAAAAAAAAAAAAAGAAGTTCACATTCACCGAAACATCTCGTGTACAAAAACTGGAGTGATAAATTCAAAAACACAACAGGTAATATACAAATTTAAACTCAATGCACAAACCATGTACAGTCTCACATTACACATGTAGAACCATTTACTGTGAAACACACAAACATAAATTACAGCTATTAACACAAGATTCAACATTACAATCATCTGTTTGTTGTATGTTTTTTTTTTTTCTTTTTCTCTTTTGTTGTCATCAAACTGCACCGATACATATTCCAAATAGCAGTAGTAAGGCCTGCCAAATACTTCAGTGTAAAGGATAAATGACCATAAAACTGCCCCAGCGGTAACACGACCTACAGGAAGGACTTGCACACTAACAGACGCTGCAGCCGAGAGCCAAAGTTCAACTGGAAACCTAAGAGCTTTATTGTGAAACACAAGAAAAAGCAAAAGTGAGGCTGCAGCAGCAGAAACGAATGCTGCGTTTACAGCGCGTGTTACTGTAATTCACCCACAAACACGAGTTATATACACTTAGGAATCGCAAACCGTTCGAGACTGAGAGATGAAAATTCAGCCGTTTCGAAAAATGTTGGCACAGGGGCTTGTTCTTTGGCAATGACTTAAGCCATGAAATCACGTCTACAGACATATGCTTATCGTTTACTCACTAAGCCACAGTCAGCTCAGCACACTGGTAGTCTATAAAATGCTAAACTGACAAGAATGGATGTCTTTACAGCGAGCGCTAACGGTATCTACGCCACTGACACTTGAAACGGAGATTTAAATTCACAAAAACGGTCTCAAATAGGTGTCGGGGCTTCGATTGGCTGCTCTGCCTTCTGTAAACGCTTCAAGTGCCCTTAAACGAGTTTGTACTTTTGCTTTCTCGTTAGCTACATTCACACAAACACTGTCTGATCGACACGTCAGCGTGTCGCGGCGGCTCAAAAGGAGGGAAAAAAGGTTGCATGACAGTGAAAACGACGCGCAGATGAAAGCAGACTATTTTTGAGTTCCCTTTTTTGGAATTTGCTGCTTGGCTGATAAAGAGTCCACTGGATGAACTTGAGCGCTTCATCTTCTTCTATTTCTGAAATGTTAGGTGCAACACAAAGACATGGGAAAACTGTTCTCCCGCTGGAGGTTTGCTGTCTGGAAAAAATGCTGCACCCACAAACACAAAATTAACCACAGATGCTGAATTCGGCACACATATTGTACTCACGCATACACACGCACACACACACACAAAACCTAACAATATGACCCATTAATCTCCACAGCAGACAACTGGAGACGCTGCTCTGACATCCTTTTGGCTGAGCGCTTCCTCCAAAAGGCTCCAGCTTTTCCAAAGCTGGAAACTAATCAAACATAGAGCTGCTTCTGGCCTAAGGTTAACAAAAGCCCCTGTCAGGTCCTCTTGCTTTGCCACATGAGCTACAGAGAGCTTCACTGGCTTGGCACCAATGAGGGGATCAGAGTAGGGAGGATCAGCAAACTCCTCTTTCTGCAAAAGATCATCTTGTCCGGCTTCCCATAGGTATGCAGCCCCAGTGAGAATGTGGGATTTAATCCCAGGTGGATATCCTGAGCTCTGGGGTAGCTGGGCTCTCTCACCGCTGCTCTCTTCAAAGACCAATCCAATGAACCAGCTAAATACATGTGATGATAGGAGGGAGAACGCTGAGCTCGTCCTGTCATTAGGTTGACGTCGAGACATGGCAATAGCACTAAAATGAGACTTCGGTCGGGGATGACCTACTGGCAAGCTACCTGTCAGGTCACAGAACCAGAACAGATGAGCGGAGCCGATGTAGGACGCAGCGATGGTACTCTAATGCTCTTTGACAGACACACCGTGAGGACACTGTTGTAAAGAGACTATAGACAAACTGTCCACAATAACACAGCGATGAGGTTGAGGAGGAAGACTGAAAGTAAATTTCTGCCCTTCTGTTCAGCACTACTCATTTCAGCATCCTTTTCAAAGATGTGGTATCTTTTGCTATTCGAGTGGAGCATTTTAACATCCTCAAAAGCGTAGTAGGCTGCCATGGTGAAGTTTATGTCCCCAGATGAAAGGAGGTCAAACACACAGGAGTGGAAATACAGGTCCTCCACCGGAAGCCGCTCTTTGCACTTTTTCTTTGCAGACTGGTAGGTAAAGCCATGAGCGCTGGCGCCGCTCCTGGTCCTGCTGGTGCTGTGGACCTCCGCTGCCCGAGCTCTGAAGTTCCTAAAGTCGATGCGCTGGTTGGCAGGGCAGCCGTGAAGACACAGGTACAAGTCCTGGTTGTCATCTTCCTCCACAGAATTCACAACTTCTTCTGGCATCCGCACGGCAAAGGTTAGGTAGCGGCCTACCTGCCGGACCACGATGGTCGTCCCGATGTACCGCGCCTGAATCTCCACGTGCTGCCCGGGAACCTTCTCCACAACACGCAGAGTGTTCGCTCCGTAGCGGTCGCCTCCGTTCTTGGAGCCGTCAGCAAATGCAGCGGGCAGCTCGTCCGTCTCTGCGTGGTACATCTTCTGGTCCACACATTCCTGGAAGTTCTTAAAGATGATTGTCAGCTGCGGAATGACAGACAAAAAATAAATAAATCTCATCAACATTCAGCATAAAACAGGTTTTCTGCTCACATACTGCAATAAATGTAAACATCAGAATTAAAAAAGGGAAGTGCTTATACTTTTGCATTAAGAACAAGTTTGTGCAATATGTGCCATCTACCACACTGCCCCACTGAAGTGTCACATTTCAGGGCTGGCTCAACATGAGGGAGGCCAAGGTAAACGCCTTCAAAAAACACGAGTCTCTACCATGTAAAAATCAGGCCTCAGTTTGCAGACACAAAGACGATCCATTCATAGCACTGAAAAACCTGCCTGTGAACCCCCCAGAACTATGCTCCAGGGAGTGGCGACGGGCCAGGACACAGCGATATACTCTGCAGCTAATTAAGTGAGACTGGCCAGGACTCTGTAAGCTTGGTTTCATCAGGACACCAATGAGCCATTGTGTGAATATGGACACAGGGACGGCCTAGGAACTTGGATGTCTGCTTGTTTGAGACAGAGGACAGAGGGTGGGGGTCCACAGTATACTGTTTTAGCTTGACAGTTCATCTGCTCTATCTGAAGTCCCTTTATCCTCAGCTACCATTTCCAACCCACATTAACTTCTGGTTTTTTCCCGGTTTGCTTCCGAAACGTTTAATGAAAACAAACAAAAGAAGAAGAAGAAGAAAAAAAAAAAGCCTCTGTTATCGCTCCGCTGGTATGAAGATGGAAATAGCCAGACAGCTTTATTTGCTGCAGCGAGAGCTATGTACCAACACAGAGCTGCGCTAATGCAGATCTTTTACCAGAAGGGTCTTGTTTGCACAGGTGGCACTGGCTGCTGCTGCTGCTTTGTTTTCCCTTTGTCCAGAATCGTGATCTTTAAAAAGCCGTCTCATTTGCTTCCAAGAATAGCAGCACAAAAATGTAATTACTTTAAAAACTAAAAAAAAAAGAAAGAAAGAAAAACCCCACAAATGCTTAATAGAGTATCATTAGAAACCTTGATTACAGAAAATTATAGCTTCTACAAATGTGATTAGGGACAAAGTCCTGTTATACCTCAGTCTGAGTACTTCAGCTATGATCCTCAGCAAATGACTGAGGTCCTCAACCAATTGCTGCTGGAACTTCACCAAGTCTAGGCCAACTTTTATGTTATGGCCTCCAGTTTGACCATTTTAGTAGCCGCTATCCAAACTAACCAATACAGTATTCAACCAAAACATCAGTAATGACTTGTGCACTGCTGATAAAGCTAGGAAAGAAATTCTATCACAATGTGGACAAAATATCTGTGCTCACTATGGGTTACAATAAGAAGCCAAAACATCAGACTGAGCTCAACTGAGAGTGAAGCTTCATGTTACACACCACTGCTGTTATAATACCAACATATGAGTCATAAAGCTTATCAAGATCTATGAGATGAAGAAGCCCAGCCCAACAAATCTCAAAGATCTTGATAAGCTTTATCACAGATCTTGATTTTAAGTAGCAAAGATCTTGATAAAGCTCACGGTGCCCTTTGAGATTTGCTGGATTGGGCTTCTTCATCTCTTATTATAGAACTCATCCAAACACTAAGCAGGATCCACAGTGTGACAGAAAGGCAGCCCCACAGGACCCCTGAGACCGAATAAAAGTTGCAAACTGTACAATTCCTCTTTAAAATAATAAAACCATCATGTGTGCAATAATTTGTGTGCTTGACACAAATGTGCAGCTTAGTATTCCGCGTTAACATTTATGGAGCCTTACCTGCATCAATGCAGCAAGGATCAATAAATTATCTTATTCATACAACTTTTCAAGTCACCTACAGAAAATGCCATAGAACCCTGTTTTGCCAGACTGACCGTTCAAATCCTTCTATATTAAATATTTATATAAAAATCAAGCAATGCTTCACAATTTAGAAGGTGTCACGAGCAAATTCTGCTGCATTTTTTTTTTGCTATGTGAGTTAGAATTAGTGATTATAACATTGTTTTAACAACTACTTAAATGATCATTTAAGTCTTAGCAGCAGTCCTAGCTGACTGTTGGTTTATCCCAGATATGCACCGCACGTTCCATCTTTTGTGCTTCTTCAAAACACACTTTCAGGAGCAGAGCATTTCATCTGCACAGGGTCTTTTATTTTGAAAAATGACTGGATGCTTGTATGTTGTTCCTGTGTCTGACATCTTACCCTCCTTTTCTGCTCTGTGTAGCCCGTCGTGCATTTTTAGCGACACGGAGGGCAGAATCTAAATCATAATGCAGCATGTTTGGTGGAATAATAAACATTAGCTTGACTGTGAATGATCAGCTGGGCATTAAGCCTTGATTATGATCCGCTGCAGTCGGTTGGTGCATTGGAATGTCAAGTCTCTACAGGGTAGTCCGCACGAAAAAGTGGCACATCGACCCTCGTGCTCACTCTCGGATAGTGGAATTTACATCACTCAGAGCCAAGCGGACCGGCTGGATGGAGAAGGTATAATCAAAGTCAATGTGCTAGGGCTGCAGTCATACACAGGATTAACAGAAAGAGTCTCACCTTGCTTGTGGCGGTGGCAAAAGAGCCTGGTACTACAGGAGTGTTGGTCACCTGGACAGACAAGTATTTGTTATGGATGAGTGGCCAGGCTCCTTCCACCTTACATGTCTGGAAGTCGTCCCCAAAGGTTCTGAGGTGTGGGTCTCCAAAGAAACCACAGTGGGTATAGTTAGGTGGCGCTGTGTTGCGTGGAAGACTGCGCTCATAGTGGCACACCTCCGGGCCATCGGAGCGCTCTTGGCTGTCAGTTATGACCGGCGGGGGTGCTGGAGGAAGCGGGGTCCGGGTACGTGGATGGGAAGTCGGTCCCTCCTTGGAACAGTTGTGCTGGCTCATTAGATCTTCTATACCATGCTGGGCAGAGTGGTACGTCAGGTCACCCCTGCAGGTACGTGCGGTCCGGCGTACACAGCTGTTGTACGCTCGCAGAGCCGTACAAAATTCCTCCTCCGGTCCAGAATTTGAGGTGGAGGCCCAAAATTCAGAGTTACACTTGAGGATCTTGCACTGCAGACTCACTGTCGGGGAGGAACAACATCCCATTTGAACAAAAGTAATAAAGCAATCTAGAAACATGATACTTTGAATAACACAGATAAAACACTTTGATTTTGACACTACTGAATTTAAGTGGATAAAACCCAGAGAGCTTTCTTGGGAAGAAAATGGATGGATGGACACGGTACAGTAAATTACAGTAACAGTTATCTATAGAATCAATAACAATTACCTTCACATTAGCTGTAATTTTTATATTTGCCACACCAAATCATTCCTGCCACTTATCAAGTAATCATTAAAAGTACAAAAAAATAAATAAAAATACAAATAAACTTCTGCACCCATTCAATTTATACATTTTACACTATGTATCCAATATCAGCCTGGATACAAGATAGCTGCACTGGAGTTTACTTCCCTTTCACACACAGCGGCTGCCATTTCTACCTCTGTGTGTACAGGTAAAAAATGCCATTAGGGAAACTAATCTACATACCAACCATTAGGGATACTAACTGATTACTAACACTAGTTGTTTGTAGATTACTTTCTCCAGCTTTAATGCTCCATCCAGTGAACTGTTTACACAAATGCTTCTCAAACATTTCTCAGGATGATTCATTGCAGCACCATATTTGACTACTATCACCTTCGATTAATAAAGCATTTATTTGAATTGGCTGCGAGAGGTTTCCGGGGGGGGGGGGTGGACTACCAGCACTTTGAAGTCAAACTTGAAACAACTCAAAATGTCCAAACCACCCGTCCACTTATCAAGATGGCAATAAACTAATCTCGATCTCAGCTATCAGCGTATTATCACTTTGTTGTTTGACGGCATGTGATCAAAGAGGAAAACTGACAAGGGTTTGTGCCAAGTGAGCTGAAAAAGTGACCGATTACAGTCAAATGCAAATATATAAATCCACTTAAAAGACATTATTGTGCTTCTACAGTGCAGTTCTCGGTTTGAAAAATGCTTTGAAGGCGCTAACGTGAAACCCTGAGACATGTCCCATCCCCCAAGAAAACAAGGTTGGAGAGCCGCATGCAGCTCCGAGAAGACCTTTCAAATTTCTTTTTCTTAAAACTAACGCTGGCAAATTTAGATTTTTAAATGTAAAAATAGCCAACATTTAATTAATAGGAACTGTAATATTTTTTAAAACAGTTTAAACCTTTGCTAAACGTATCCAAGTAAACGCTTCGCTGCCTCTATTAGCTGCAATATTTCAGAATTGAATCACTTGGTTGAGTTTGGTGGTTTTTTAACTAAATTATAAGGCCTATTATAAGAGTTTATACAAATTTTCGGATTCCCGCTAAAGCGTCGTATTTTTTGTATACTACATAGCTGTTGTTCAATTATAATAATAATAAAATATTTCGGCTATTAAAAAAATCGATCAACCAGGCAACTTTCATCGCCAAGGTCAAAAACTAAACCTTATAACTTCTGGAGAGACAAGTTCGCTAGCGTTGTAATTAACAAAGTTAACGTGAAGTTACGTAAACCGTGTGTTTGGTGTAAAAAACAGAACAAAAAAAACTATTCTTACCGGAAGGGAAGAGTGAGAAAAGCACGGCGAGGACTCTGCACACTTTAAGCGCCGAGGGTCTCCCTCTTTCCCCCATAACCATCCATCCAGCTCGGACTCGCACTGTACTCCTCTCCCTGGTCGCATTAAGGGGGGGAAAAAAGCAGTGGAGAAGAGTTAGCTAGACTGGCCAAGTCTTCGCTAAGAAAACACTAAAAAGTCCATGAAAGAGGTCTGAAGCTGGGGGTCCGGTCCTCTCATCACCGCCTGGTAAGAAGCTGTTTTGCTCCTTCGGTAAAAGTTGAGCAGCTAGCACAAACAGCTCCAAGCAGGCAGGCAGGCAGCCGAGCTATCTTCCTTTTAGGGAGTGCCGAGGAGGCGAAGCCTCTGCGGGCCATCGGGCACACTGAACCAATCACGGCCGCCTGTTTCGCCCTTAAACCCCCACCTTTCTGCAGGACTCAAATTACATCTCAGTGTGCAGACTTGTTAGACGACGACCGACTTTTCATGACCCACAAAGTGGTAGTCCACACCGCCATATAAAAGAAAGATCTGATTTGTTATAAGATCACAACAACAATCCCACTGTTTAAAGCCATGAAATGAAAACAGTGTCATGCCTCCACAGAGCGTGTGTGAGCAGATTAACAGGAGGAAAACCACCAGCAACACGAACAAGCATCAGTTTCCCCCCCCCTTGTTCATATCACTTCTTGTAAAACTCTGAATCATTTGCATCACTCTAAAATCATTGATACAAGCCATGTTAACCTCTTCCACCAAACATAGGCCACTATGGACTATGTACAAAAGATTTTAATGCACAAGTAGTGTTATTGCCCCAAGATTGTGTGAAATTTTGGGACAAAATGATAAAGCATACATGTAACTGTGGGTGCAGCTGACTGATCTTCCTCTTATTTTCTCTGTTATGGTTTTTATCTAGGGAAATTTTCCCTTCCTAGATTCCCAACCCCTGAGCTGACCCAAAAATATTTGGATTTCTCGTACACGTAAAGAAAAACACAAAAATGATCATGTTTAACATAGTGGAACAAGTGAATAATTGGCCTTTTTTTTGGCTCAAGGATCAATATCTGTGTACTGAGAACAGGTTTAATCGATTAATAGTGTAGTTTTTGTGGGGAAAGAGGCTATGAAGTGTGCACTGGGTATTAAAGGGTTAGAAGGAAATTCTGACTTCATAATAAAGCTTGTCAACTCAAAATGAATATCACAAGATAGTAGCACGTTAACTAAGCCCATGTACTCAGGCAGGCAATTCAGAGACAGCCATAATTTTAGAAAAAAAAAAATACTTGGAAGGTGAAAGGAAAAAAAACCAGATTGCACAGTATTTGTTATCTCAAATGTTATCGTCTTAAAACCGTGTTTCAAAGCATCAACTTCAGAATAAGCATTTAAGTACCCGCCGTGTGTAATGTGCCTATAATTATATGATGTAAACTCATCCTCAGGTTGTTAAATGACTAAAGAAAAAAATAGTGAGATGAGCTCTGTGTGGAAACGCTGCAGTTCTCTGATAGCACAGCAGCCACAGTGTACCCAGCACAATTCTTGTAAAGCGCCTGAACATGAAGTAATCAAACTTTCATTAAGCAGCACCTGAATGAAAAGAACCATAAGCAGCGCATTCACTTTTGGTTTTATTTTACTACTTAATTACTTCGCTGAGATGAAAACAAGCAGGAGAATTAAGCGCCCCCCTCATTTGGCATTTAGTTGCACTGAGTATTTCTTCCATGTTGGTCTGGCGGATTTAAATGCATTTCTTCAAATGACCAGAAGAGCAGGTGGTGATCCTCTCCTCTTTTGATTAGCTCTGAATTGTGCTGATGACACATTAGTGGTGCCTTTCATTTAAACCAAAATACGTACCGCCTGCTCAGGTTGTGGCTGGCTGTACAGTATTTTTCCACAGAGCTGTGATTGTCTTTGTGGTTGCTGTCCCTCTCACGGGTGATGGATATGTTCATGTAAAGAGGTCCGAGCCTACACATGTTTTCAACAAGGGTGGCCCCTGTGCAGACTTACTTCCAAACGTAATATACCAAGCATTCACATCTGAAAGGAAGGAATGAGTGCAGCTGAAAGGTATAAGCTGCTCGGTGAAATGTTTTGATGAATTGTGGAATATTTTTGGATTGTAGCATGGCTGCAGCAGAGGAATGAAGCTGCTCGGCAGCACTCTGAAGGGTTTGATGCAGCTGTCTTAATCAGATGTTGGTCAGCTGCTGGGCAGACAAACCTCATGATCAATCTTGTCTGTGCATTTATTCTGAGAAACAGATGCTGCACATACATCACCTGTTGCAGACTAACATACAACATGCATATTCATCATTTACTATTATTATGTTAAGATGCTCTTACACTATTTGCCCATACTCAAAACAATTAGAGGAACTGATTGTCGTTGACAGTGTTTTAAGTAGTCATTTTTATGATCCGTTTATGGGAAACAAGCAAAGAAATTATTGTCACATCCACAGATTCGTATTATGTTTAAGAACTAAATATTAAGGGAGTTTCACTGTAAAGTGAATGGAGAAACCAATTATGTTGCATAGGTCATAAATATCAATTAAAAAAAGTCATTGATCTAGTTCTTTGTCTGGAACAACGCTATTTATTCTTTATTCGTAAGCACTAATATGTTATTGTTTCAGCTAGAGTACCAGATTAATAAAATTGCAGTATTAGTATCAGCTAATTAGATTGCTTCCATTTTGATTGGTTGAATTATTCATCAAGCAAAAGATGTTCTCAAATCTCTCACTGAAACTGAACCTCTTTGGGGTTCGGACCGTTTCCTGGAGGAAAAATGTCTTTTAAAAACTGTGGCACTAAAAGAAACTTGTGACATTTTATAGATGCACTGATTAAAATACTCACCAGTCAAAATGAGGTTAGGACCCCCCCTCATCTTTCAGATACTGAGACAAACACTGATCACGCATTGCTTGGTTATTTTTATCTACAGCTCCACTTTTTTTTTTTTTTTTACATGACCATGTTCTGACACATAAATTAGGAAACATTTACCTGGATGTCCCTGTCATCCACATGCTGTAACAGGTAAAAGTGAAACAATATAACAATAAAACATAAATCCAGCCTAATGGCTTTATGATGTGCTGCTTTAAATCTCTGGTATCACCTGTCAAACCAGGTTGTTAAGGGAATTACAGCAGACAGTTTTTAATCCTCCCTGTGTAATCTGAATAACAAGCTGGTGGACTGCTACATCTCTTTTGTGCGCAGCGTTAAACTGGTTGCACAAGCCAACATTTCGCTGTCCATTTATCTTTATCTCCGCAGCCACAGGGACTGATCCTCTTTTCCAACAGATGGCGCTTGTTATGAGCTCCGATATGAAACCTCAAATCATGACACAAACGCACATGGCATTATGAGGACAACCAAACCTGTTATTAAATTTGAGCTTTGTGGACAGCTCGGTTATTGGTCTAATTACAGGTAGCTGTCACGCAGTTAGGATTTAAAAGGTGAAATATCTGCATCCCACAGGCGTATTTGTCCTGTAGCACCGCTCAGAAGATCATCATTTACTGCATGTTAGATTAAAGTGGACTCAGGGGTATTTTTAGTTGGGAGTAACTGTATTAAATCCAGACAATATGACATACAACATAGTGATTAATGGTTTTTCCTCCTCGTTGTCCAATTTTTTAAAAGCAATGAGGCATGTGAATGCAGTTTTTTTTTTTTTTTTTTTTTTTTTGTGGGGGGGATCTGGTGCATTTAAAAATTCAGTTTTCTCCCAGTTTTCTTGCGTGACACTGGAAAATAGATCAGGTTGTTAAAACTGTAGAACTCCAACACTCCGGGCAGGATGATTGGAAGAGAAGACACATTTCGGGACTGAGAAGCATACATTAACAAGAGCAAACCTGACCACACTCCTGCGTAATATGAGAAATAAGGAGTAAAATTTAGTCTCGAACCAACCTTGGCGACTGCATGAGCTCTCCGCGATTCTGGAGTCCTGCACGAACCGGGAGGACAGCAGCGAACAGGAGCGAGAGGGAAGCAGACTCCTTAAAAAAAATCTCCCCCTGAAAACTACTCGTCCAGTGTGTCACTGTAATCCGAAATCAAACGCACCCAGCGGCTTTCTGCGCGTAAAATCCGCCACTCTGCACATCATGTCCGCCGAACAGCTTCTCCAAGTCCGCGCTGCAAGCAAATCAAAGTGTTTTTTTTCTCTCTCTCTCTCTCTTTTAGTTGGGTTTTATTTAAACAGTCACTTCTGGCCGGTGGCGGAATCGGATCTCCTCAGCCATCGCTGAACTCATTTGACTATCAGTCGATCGGAACGGAGACGTAATGATAGATTAAGTCCGGTAATTGGCCTCATCCGCGTGCCGAATTCAAATTGTTAGTTATGGGTCGACGTCGTGGAGGAGAAAAAAGAAAAAAGCCCTGAGGTTGAAACTGCTGCTGCTGCTGCTGCTGCTGCGTACGGCTCGATCCGCTGAGTGGATGTTGTGAAATGGCTAGTTAGAAAGTGTGAGAGAGACAATGATCGTCTCTGCATGACGCCACATGGGAGCCCCAAATATCAGACCCCCCCCCTCCCCTCCTTTTTTTTTTAAACTAGTCTTCATCTCTGATGCTTTGCAGAGAAGGAGGTCTGCACTGAAAACAAGCCAGAGATGCAGAAAGGAGTTGGGTACTTTTTATTTTATAAAACCGATTCAAATCAACTGAAGCCATGTATTGTCACAGCACTGCTTTCACTTAAACTAAATGACATTTTTTGCTAGGCAGTGAGGGTATGCTCATCTCTACTTTTTGCATACTCTTGTATCTACAGTATATACAGTTTCTGCACCTTTAACATCATTATTTTTTAATTAGAGTCATTGATTGGCAACAAACAGCCCTCACTAGATAACATTTATCAGTCCCTTATCTTTGCAAATCACCAATTTGAAAAAGGCAAATCCATAGTAATCAGGATTTAATGGAGGATCAAATGGACAAACACTTTGCAGCTGGGAGGAGGGTGGGGGTATGCTCAAAGGGCTGCAAGGAGGCTGCACCTGTGTTTTAGGATCAGGCTGCATGCAGGAAAATACCACCACAACCCCCACCCTCTCCCTCTTCTCAAGCGTTTCAAACCTCCAACATAACTGTTTCTCTCTGCTCCAGTTTCCCTTGAACTTGGTGTCTGAGCGAAGCAGCAGAGTGGCCAGGATTTTCACCGTCTGCCGGGGAAGCCAGCAGAACTGCGGAGCTGACACAAGCCTTTCCTAATGAGCTTCTGATTGCACCTTCTATTAACACTGATGCTGTTTGCACTGAGCCACTGACCAGAGCTGTCACATTACATCATCCCTTAGTGCATCCAGCAAGAAACTGACCCCTGTAATCCTCTCGTTTACTATCACAGCCCAGACCTGCCCTTTCCAGATGGCCACTGAGAGGCAGCATATTTTACATTGATGTAACAGAAGAACATGAAAGAGTGACACCCCGGTGTGAAAAGAATGGCTTTAGAGGTGCCGGATGCTGGCCTCATCTCAGACACAGCTGGTGTACACGCTGCTTTGCTGAGGCATTACGGCCAGTTAACACAACGGACCTGCTTTACATGTCACTGGATTAATATGGTGCTTCAATTTAGTGTGTGCGCGCCTCTGTGTGCATTTGTGTGTGGTTTGTGACAATCAGTCATGTGAGTATTATAGCAATGAAATAAGCATTCAGCGACGCCCGTACGCTCGGGGCTCTGTGTGATTTCCTTAAGTAGCCTGTGATTTAGCCTGATATCAAATCTGTTAAGCAGAAACTATATGGCGGAAACAGGGGAGCACATTTCTAGAGAGCAGAAAATGCCCGTGAGACTAATGTACAAAAAAGATTACAAGCTCCTTGATCTTGGCAGAAACATTTATTTTTCAGACCTTGCGATGATGAGATTATGTTCTGCATACCCAGAAGAAGACTGTCTGACTGATTCATTTGCTCCGTCTTTCCCAGAACACAGTTTTAAGAAGAAGGTTTCTGCAACACAATTAGTCATAAACCACACACAGACATTTTGGACAAATGCAGAGGAGTGATTCTTGCTTCACTATCAGGTGATATCCTCAAATCACCACATGCTGGACTTCCTCATTCAACTGCAACTTCTCGGGACAGAACGGTCACAGAGTCTGTATTTCTTATTTTTTATTCTCAGTTGATTGAGGTTTGTGAATTCCTCTGAGAAAAAACTGTTTCTGTACATCTCGGGGTGATGTTCCCGCCTTTGGACACAAAGGCTGAACTACATTAATGAGAAGTGGGTCATCCATGCCCAAGCGGCTGCTCGTTGGGTGTGGATGAACTATGTGCAAAACCTGCCATCTATTGCAGTATTTCTGAGTCAGACATGGATTAGTAAACATCATATGCTTGAAGTGACCTTCCAGGCGCCTTCTAAACTCCTGCAGCATAATAATTAGCCCATCACAGCGTGCTGGGCTTTTCTTTTCAGAGGTGTCACACTCAGCATTATGTTCGCAGACCTCTTTAAGACTGGACAGGCCTGGCTGAATCATGTACACATCCTCCTGAAAGAAATAATGCTAATTTCCACCTATTTGCATAGATGAAAGACTCATAACGTTAACATGGAATAGTCGATTAAATCCATGCAAGGAAGCCGGTTCTCATTCATGCACATAAAGCATTTCTTTGTTTTGTGATGGCAATATCTCTGCTTTGTCGACCTGAAACAGCACTGATAACGATATTATTGCCCGTAAAAGATATATGACTCAGTATCTTTGTTCCATAGTAATATCTATAAGAAAGATATAGTATATTATATATGCCACTAAACAAACTATTGCTAAACTGCCCTCAAATGTGACCGAGGAGTATTTTTAGTGTTTGAATGCAACACTAAGAGGTTTCATACGCAGTCAGAGCAGAACAGTGAGAGTCCCTTTAGTATTCAGTGATAATACAAACAGGCTAAGATCCCTGTTTCATGTACATGATTGGCATTTAAAAAAGGGGGCGGTGCACGCAGCAGGACTGTCTTTGGTAATAAGGTGCGGGCATGAATTCAAGAAACTCCATTAGGGGCTGATATGTGGTGCTCAGATAATGTGTGGATGCAGGAGGTTCGCAAATTGGCCTGTTCACGCACACAGACTGGGGGACTTGAATGTGCAAACCCTCATTGCAGACTCCCTCTGTCCTATTGAGCAGAGACAGACTGCAATCCAACAAGAATTATACACACTGTTTAATTCCAGACATGGACCGAACTAGACAGAGTGTGTACAGAATGCTAGACAAATAATTAGCTCTGCTGCTCAACAGAGCCGATCAAGCCAAATTTCAGGGAGAAACATTTGTGAATGGATAACTGTTTTTGACTGTGGATGATGAATCACTGTTTAGCACCTGACAGGGTTTAAAAACACACACACACACACACACATACATACACACTGGTGACTCCATTTGCATGCACGATGCCATAAATGCATGCAAGAAAAGCTTATCTCAATAAAACAGCTGCCTTTTTAATTTCCTGCTTTAAATATTCTGCACAAAAAGTGAAAGACTAGCTATATATTCAGTTTATGAATATAAAATTAGATAGGGTTCAACATCACTCTGTGGATATAATGAAAATGTGGGCATTATTCTTATATTTATCTCCACAGCCATTAAAACAATTAGTGCATTTTTCTGTTTGTTTGTGGCGTTTTGCACAGGCAGTAGGTCCAAAATTTTCACCCTCAGAATAAAAAGTGCTCGGTGCCGAAACGATGCAACGCAGCTCTGTGTTTTTGAATGAGTTCCTTTTCTATGCCAATATTTTCCTTCCAGAAACTCCGGTTGTCCATCCTTGACCCTTGTAAATGCTGAATGACGATAAGACTGAGAGAGAATGCAGACTTTATCATAACAACCTGACCCACAGTGTTAATCCTACATGCTGTCCTAAATGTGAGTCTTAAGTAAAAGCTGCAAACACTGTCTGGGGATTCAGTTCTAGAAAATAAGCAGTTTCTCACTGCTCTTTTATGTCTTGGCTTCTTCTGCCTGCTTGTTGAACTTTGCTAGTTGTCCTGCAGCGTTGTCATGTATGCACAGCTGCAGGGGCTTCGCGCCGGTCCCGCTTCGGTCCCATCTCGTCACAATAGCTGCAGCGCAGAGCTGGCGCGTGCAGAAGTAAATAAGTGGCGGCCGAAAATTACTTTGCAGCCTTCGCATTTTGATGATAAATAATGAGAAACACGATTCTTTAAGCTGCACGAGAAACTGTTTTGTGTTTTGACAGCTTTTCGTCTCCTGCTGCAAGCAAGCACCTTAAAGTCAATCAAATGGAAACTCCAGCAAGTTGGTAAAATTAATATTTAACCAGTCAAGCTGTAAATCTTCGGCGTTTTGGCACAGTTGGCTTGAAGGTTTTTCTAGATCACCTCTAGCCTCAGCCGCTTTCTCTCTCTCACTCGCTCTCTCTTCATTACTCTGACCACACACGTTGACTTTAAAGTTCCCCCAGCCAGAGCAGCTACACCTTCAAACCCCACAACATGCTCAACATTTTAATACCCCAATTCCTTTTTATTATTCAATCAAATATGACCACTACTACATGTAGAGATTTGTCTGAGACGTAAAATAGATTTTATTTTTCTGTATAAATTGGCTTACGTTTCAGACCATTATCACGGGGTCAGCTTTTCCATAAGACTTTGTTTTAATCATTCCTAGTGCATAATTTTATCCTGAACCAGTGTGATAAATTTGCACTTCTATGCACAGAAAAAAAAGAACATTACAACGCTGAAATATTTATAGTCTCTTTAAAACTGTTGAAGAGAGGAATTGTGAAAGAAATGAATTTGAGCCTCATTAAGATGTGTTCTGTCTCTTCAGCAGGCCAAAGAGGAGCTATTTCCCGTTAGTTACTTTGAAACATTTGAAAAAGCTTCTTCTGTTTTTAGCACCCAAGTTCATGCCCCCCGTGCAGCCCTGTCCACTCCATCTTTGTAAAGTGGGCTGTGGTTCATTAATGAGATGTCGAAAAGTCAGCGCTTCGGGTTTATGTTAATTGAAAAGCCCATGGACATCTAATTACAGGGGAAAGAAGACTCAGATAAATATCAGCCTTCTGAGATGGTGCACCTTTCCCCTCCGAGCTAAACGATGCTGTTATTGATTGCATATATGTAAAATGATACTCTAATTATCTGTCTTGGCTGCTGCAGTTGAAGCAGGTTAATTGGATCAGACCTTAAAAAGGAAGAAGAAAAAGGTGCTGAATAAGCCATAAAAGTTTGATTTGATTTGTTATGCGGATACCTGAACTCAAGGACTGTGCTGCAGTAAGGTTAATTAACAGTAAGTTGGAGGGGTGCAGAGAGAGCAGACCCCCCACCGAGTCCTGAGATGAAGAGGGAGAAGGTATCTGGTGTTGGGTCAGGTGCTTACAATAATGATGGGCCGCTGATGTTTTATTGACAGCTCCTCGTGGAGGCACCCTGCGCACTGTAGTTCCCCTGAAAAGCTGTGAAACAGGAGGAGACTCAAGCGCCCCCAACACCTTAGTAAAGAAAAAAAAATCCTAAAACCAGAGCCAAAAGAACATCCGTGAGTCACAGTTGCCTTCGGGCCACGCTGACGCTCATCTCCTCTGCCTCAACATGCAGACCGGTCCTCTTACCAGTAACTTTAATTAAAGCTCAAGTAGGAGTCACCACATATTTAGCCTCATCCTAATATCCCTCTTTGATTAAAAAAAAAAAGAAGAAGAAAAATAATACCTTCACCTCCCTTTGTGCCAGTTTACTTAAGTTGTATAAAAAGTTCAGGTTTCTCTGCGACAGAAACTGATGCTGGTGTAATGTTCCCTATCTGCGAAATGGCAGAAAGGATTTGCTTTTGATTTACAACCTCTCCATTTCAAGTTGCACTTACTGTACATTTGACTTTGTGTGGGGAGAAGAGTGAAAGTGAATTGTAAGTTCTCATGACTAATCTCCGAGAAGTCTGTTTCAGTCTATATGCCTCCACTTGCCTCTGTATTGTCTACATTTCCTCTTATTTGTGCCAATCAAAGCAAACCCGGGGAAGAATCATACCTTGGGCTGTTGATATTTCAATCATAAGACAAATGATATAAGAAAAAATAGGCTACCTTTTATGTGTAGCTATCATGTGACCTAACAGACACGTACTGTAACTGTCAGGGCACGTAAATCACCTACACCTTTGGCTGCAAACATAAGAATGTGTAAGAATTTCCATTAAAACTGCTTATGTTATATATCAGTTGTTCAGCGGGGTGTTATACTGTATGTCATGTACGAATGTGTACAAAAATCCAACAAAGTGCAATGCTCTAAAACAGCAAGTGTTGTTTTGCTGATTTCGCTTTGAGGGTAGAACAAGACTACAAAAAATCAGGCATATAGGCTTTTAAAGATCAAGTGTACAGATTTCAAAGTGACCAAGGAAATAAAATATCCCTGAAGCTGCAGTCAGTGGGTCTTTGCCAGTGGGAGAGCCTGAGGCTGCCTCTTGTTAGTTAGCTGGATGCACCCAGACATCCACTTAGCACGCGCCTTTTATGTCCAGCACCTTGAAAGAAGCCGAAGCTGCCACATTACTAAAGGTGTGAGGAGCCAGATAGAGTCTAAAAATGACTCTTTGTACTTCTGGGCTGCACATTCAAAGGCAAGGAAGCTGTTTTGTGTGTAACAGCTGAACAAGCTGTGATGAAATATCTTAGCCCTATTCAGTCAGTAACAAGACTGGAAAAATAGTACATTAAAAATATCTAAAAAAAAAAAAAAAAAAAAGCAACAGAGCATTTGAATTTGAATTACTGCCAGTGAACTGACTGAGCTAGCTGAGGAGATCTGTGTTCCTGAGTCAGTGTCAGATTAGACCAACATTCCTGCAAGGTAGGAAGATACAAGGTCTTGCAATTTCCTCTGAATATCAAACCACACCTGGATGAGGCCAGTCCAAGTATTACTGGTTTCCACAGCCTCGGGGCGCCTTTCACACTGACACCTCTGTGGTGAAAAAGACCAGTTTCCTCTCATATTTTAATGAGACCACTGTATTGGCACAATGGGGGTTCATGATGAAGGAGCCCTGGGCAAAAAGCACAGCTGAACAGACAGCACAGCTAAAAAGACTGTTTGTGGAGAAATGCAGTATCATTGCTCAATGTCTGGAAGCTAAATTGTGACACTAAATGGCATGAAATGTGTTCCTTGTAGCATTTAGGTTGAGGTTAAACAATCACTGCAGTGCAGTGTCTTGGCATTTCATAAACCTTTAATCTTGGCTTATTAATTTAGATTCCAGCTTCTACATGTTGCCTGCAGCAACATGCTAACACCATTTTAGCAACCTGAGTTGCGTTGCCAATCGTTACAGAGGAACCGAGCGTTCAGCCTCATCTGTCACCCAACTGTTTGCCACACGTGTTATCTGCAGCACACTCAGCTCATCTGAAGAAATGACTTGTAATATCGTATCAGCGCAGAGTTCATGCATTATTCCAAGTGAGGTCAAGTTTTTTTTTCTATCCATATATTCCAGTATCACAAACCACACATTCACCCTGCAGAGCAAAGACATGAAATAGATGCTACATAGTAAATTTACAGTATGGATGATCACAACAAATCTGTAGATACTTTGTAAATACGTAGCACAGACCTGAAAAAATAATTATATTTCATGTAAGCTGTTGGTTTTTGCAACATCCAAACACCCAGGCTATAATATTTCTGATATCATGCGCCGTAGTTGGGATGCAGCAAATAGAGGTGTACTTGTACTTTTTTTAATTATTAAAATTTTGAAAATGAAAACATAAAGTTAGTGTTATGTTCTATTATTTTTGAACACAACACCGTTATAAATAGACACCAATAGCTTTAAACCATTCATCATACTGAGGCACCAGTACCTCCTTTGATGTCTACGTACCGACAAAGATCCTGACATACAGGTTCATTTAGGGAGAAATTTGAAACCCCCATTAATTTCAGGAAAACGGCACATTGACAAAATAAGAGGGAAGCAGTCACAGATCAAAAAACAAGGCCTAGCTGGGATATTTGAGTATTCATAAGCAGCTGCCTCTGGTTCCTTGATCATGCAAAGTAATTTATGCAAAATCTATTTTATATATGTAGAACAACATCACACACTTTCTGTACATTTTCCGTTCTTAGATGATTGTCTCGCATAAGGCAAAGCTGATTAGATCCTCCCACCAGATCTAATAACCTGCCAAGCATTGAGGCTTTGGGGCTTCTGGTTATAGGAGCCTTTTGACTGTGATGTGGTCAGTGCATCTTTAACCACCTTAACTTTCTCAAATAGACATCAGAAACTGACTCGTGTAGGAAGGTAAAGCAGTTTGCACGCTAGAACCGATTCACACTGAATCAGCTAAACATATTTTCCACAGTTGTACTTCTGGAAAGACTCTTGTGTGTCTTGGGTGAGGGAGCTTCCTGGATAGAACATGCAGGAGGCAGCACCAAGCGACAGCCTCCAGGGCTGGAAAATGAAGCCAAAGAGGAAGTGGTTAAAAACTGTAGTTCCTCAAGTGGCCACTGAAGACTGACTTCAAAAACAGTTTAATCCCCACAGACTCCGATGATAAAGTGTTTTTAGAGCATTAGAAAATATGTTTACAGCCTGGTACAAAAATTATTTTAGGCTCTATGGATACTGCCCGTTCGTAATATTCATTTGGATGCTGGAGTAAAAGGGCACGACTGCTTTGACTGACAGGTGTCCTAACACTGGCATCTGTATTAAACCGCCACCTGGTACCTTTTAATGGAAGTACTTGACAAATAATAACGCTTGCTATGTGGTACAGACCAAGTGAAATTCTAGCGTTTCTAAATAGTTCAAAGTCTGTTACTTTATGTTACCCATATGTGTGTCTGTGCCAAACACCTGCACACTTTATGCAACTTGCTTGCATTAGCTGATAACTTAGCATGCCACTCTTTCATTCAAACATGGTAACTTCAGGCTCCAAAAACCAGCATGGGGGGGGGGGGGTAACCCAAATCCTGAGAAGCTTCAAAATGTGGAGTCCACGTCCATGTTTTATACTGTCTGTGGGACAGCGTGACAATCACTCGTTAAACAAATCAGATAATTTACTGTGATACTTGCATATCAGCGCAATCTGACGCACGCTGACTTTGTGCAAGTGACCTGCGAGGTTAAAGACGGGCTGGTGTCTGATCTGGCTGTGTCTGACATCTGTGCTCTCACAAGCACCTTCGCAACATGTTTCCAGGGCTGCAGTGCATCTGTGAAAACAGCTTAGCACGGTTAGAACTGATATGCGTGCTTTTGCGGAGAGATTCATTGTTTCATTTATTTATTTATTAATTTATCATGCATCCCTCTCTCAGCGTTGGTCTGATCTGATTTTGAAGCCTTTAGTTCGATCTTCTGGTCCGTGACCTTTTGAACAGCAGCATTTGGAGCTCATTTAGAACTGCTGAACAATCGAATTGCTGCAGGCTGGGCGAAGGGTGTGAGCGTCAAACAGTTTAAGCTTATGTACATTGAATGTTTGGATGGAGCGGTTATAAGCCTGTTGAATGTAATAGGTAATTTCTAAGACACCTCAGGGAGGGCTAAAGCCCAATTTTGTTGTATTGATTATAGCTGCCACAACTGACTAAAAAGGTAGAACACTTCTCTGCTTCATCTGCAGAGAAAAATAAGAAAAACAATGTTTTTCATGAAGTAAAGTGACTCTTTTGTCTCAACACAGAGGATGCATAGTGTTTTGGGTGACTTTTCCAGATGGCTGACATATGTGCATTTGCTTTCCAGCTGCTATCACTCTCTCTCTCTCTCTTTTTTTTTTTACAGTAAGGTGATCTGCGCTTATGATCCCAGCTGTATCTTTGCAGCAAATTCCAGAGTATCAGCAGTCAAACACACCTCTCATCTAAAACACTAAAACACACTACAGGAGGAAATACAGCGGAGTGTGGTGCAGAAAGATGTGAATACACGTGAATGCAGCCCACTTTAAGGTGTGTTTGTGAAACTGGAAATAAACCGAGAACTCTTTGTCAAGCGCTTCAGCCTAGGGAGGAAAAAATAAACCTGAGCTCACGCTGCCATTTTAGATAAGAAACTCAATTTCTGTCAGATCCGCCAGCCAAGAATTCTGCTCTGCAAAATATGGAGATACGGTACTGCCCATACTTGTCTTCTAATGGATTTCAACAGTACAGATTGACATTATTGACTGTTTTTCCAAGTAGATTTAAAACACTCACAGCGAGAGGTGTTCAAGAATAAGAGCAGCAGTTTTTTTTCTTCAGTGTTTTGTCAGGTGTTTCTAAAAATTTTCACCTTTGACCCAAACACATCAGAATACCCGAGGGCTTACTAGCATTATTTAAAAAAAAAAACAAAAAAAAAAAAATTCTTTCTCTTGCACCTGTCTCTTTGGAATCTTCCTCTCTGTTGCATGTGCGCCGTGAATATTTTCCATTCGTTTACCAACGCCTAGTTTTTGCACCTGAGAGTCTTCTGTCACAATGCAGCAGCCTGACAAAGAACTGAAAGCCCGGTTTCATAGAGGCAACTGTCAGCCGGAATGTTTTTTACACAATGGAAGGTAGAAAAAAAAATCTTCTAAGCCATCCGATTGGAACGGCACAGGCAAACGGCTCAAATAAAACCAGGCAGGGAAGACAGATACAGGGAGGTGTATAAAAAAGGGAGCTTGAGGATCTGGAGATGAGTGTATCCAGGCTGCACAACCATCTACAGCACCGCTGACATGCACGCAGCTGGATTCTTGCTTTTATGAACACAAGCAAAAGCAAAGCAAATACATCAAGTTTATTTGGTGTACGCATAAAAAAAAATAAAAAAAAATCGTCCATTATATAGACAGCTATGCATGCAGTGACAGCATCAGTCTTTCTTCTCGCTTAATCAGTACTTTCGTGCCAAGTTTTAAGTCTTTTTTAAACTTCTTTTTCTTAAGCCTCCTTTGGAAACACACATCAGAGCTTGATATACGATCAAGCAGAGAATAATGGATCTTCCATAAAACTGTGAGAACAATTGGGGACAGTTTATTTAGTGAACAAATAAAAGCTCTGGGAAAACAAAGAGTCAGACTAAAATGCTATTCAGTTCCAAAAGATGACTGGATTGTGGATAAAAGTGGCTTACTCTAACGATTTAACCCATTCCCTGCAGTATATTTTTAACCACCTTATTTCAGAGGCCGTTAATCCTTCCCTGCTGCTTTCAGCCCAGCGCGCTGAACCTCTGGGTTGTGACATAAGTGTGCAGTGCTAATTGGACTTGATGGCTCGTGCTGTTCTTTGGTCAGAAACCAGTTAGAAACAACTGGACGCCTTTTATACTGTGCTGTGAGCACAGTGATAAAACTCTTAAGTTGTCAGGCTAGTTAAATTATTTCCCAACTCTCTGGATTATCCGTTCAACTGTTCCCCATTTTTCATGCCATGTTCTTTAGTTAGATTTGACTTTTTAAGACTCTGACACCATTGGGTGCTGCTGAGACTTTCACTGCATGTGGGACAGCCCTGTGTCATATCCTCAGGAATTTACCAGTGGTTTTAACTATGAGGGTATCTGAGAAAACGGAAGCAGCAATTTCAGCGTGTCTCTCTGTGGCTGCAGCGTATCTGCTCTCCTAATCCTTGACACAAAGCCGGGATGTGCAGCACCTTTGTGTGTGTCAGAAATGCAGGCTTAAGAAACAGGCCTCAGCATGCAGGGCTCCCTGCACAGCCGCAACACTGTGGAAACTTAGCTGACACTGAGAACATCTACAGTGATATAGAGGAATATTGTTGGCAGGGATGAGAACACGCCTACAGGAAAAATAAATGTCTCTTTTCCACACAATTACACAATTTGTTCTATATAATACCAGCACTCGGGGGTTATATTTTATAAAATATATGAAACTTTAAGCAGCATTTTACATAAATAGCTGGTTAAGGAGTTCGAGTCTAAATTTTATTCCGGTAGTTCCCAACCTAGGATTAATGAACTGACTGTGAGAACACTGACCTTCACATTTTATGATTTGTGCTGGGACTTACATTTTGTTGCCACACGGAATACACGTCCCCATAATGTGCCTGTTACCAGATACAGGTCTCTACAACATGAGTAATAAGTAGCCATAAAAATGTGTATAGATTTTTTTTTTTTAATTTCTAATCCTTCTAATCCAGCTTTTATACTGATGTATGAATGTGACACTGAATACACGTTTAATTAAGGTGGTGCAAGTAAAGTTAGTTATCACTGGTTTAATTGATAAAAATGTATTATTTGTTTTTTACAAAAGACAGTTTATAATGAGAAATATTAAACCAAAAGTAACCAAACTAGTAACTAAAACCTTCTCTCAGAATTTCTAACCCTAACCATTAACCCTAACCCTAAAGGTGGACTATAACACCTAAATGCTGTACACTACTGCACCCAGCCTATTGGAACTTTTAGCTGGCCCCTTTGTGGGTGGCAGTGGTGCAGTGGGTAGGTGCTCACCTTGCAACCAGAGGGTCGCTGGCTCGAGTCCCCGTCTGAGCACATGCTGTCATTGTGTCCCTGGGCAAGACACTTAACCCACATTGCCCAAGTGTGAATGTGGTTGTGTAGCTGGCGTTTGGCGGCGGTCAGAGGGATTGGAAGCCACGCCTCCGTCAGACTGCCCGAGGGCAGCTGTGGCTACATTAGTAGCTTACCACCACCAAGTATGATAGCAGTGTGAATGAATGGTGCTTGAATTTGTAAAGTGTCTTTGGGTATCTTGAAAAGTGCTATATATTATATATATATATTACAAAAATCAGCTTTTGATTGAGTGCCGCTTGTCTTAAAGATTTTCCAAAAGATCTGGCCAAAAAGTCAAAATTGTGGATACAAAGTAGCAGTTTAACTTACATATTTTAGCATCTTTAGATGAATGGATGTGAGTAAATGACTTCAGCCTTTGGTGGATACATTGTTGCAGCCTGTTATTGCTTCTATGTAACTGTAAAAGACAGCACAGTGTATCGAGGGACAAGTGGCTATACTCGTGCAGCCAGCCCCCCCCCCCCCAAAAAAACCCTTTCCTTAAAAAAAAATAAAAATTCTTTGCAT
>JAVDPK010001830.1:835868-864927 GCA_034780415.1 Cichlasoma orientale | reverse complement strand
GTGTGTGTGTGTGTGTGTGTGTGTGTGTGTGTGTGTGTGTGTGTGTGTGTGTGTGTGTGTGTGTGTGTGACAAAGAGAGAAAATATAGAGTGCATGTTTTACATATGAAAAAAAAAGCACCAAAACAACAGAGCTGTGAATGCAGTCGACTCGTCCTGTAGTTCAGCTGAAGAGTAATGTCAGCATATTGGCAGCTCCACACAGAATTAGTTTCCTGGGTGATAGTAGTATTTGTGGTGAGTTGTGCATGTCAGTCACATTAGCGATGCTCTTTATATAGAACCTCAGAAGAACCTCAGTTCAATGGATCCATAGTGTGGGGAATGCTTTGTAGAGAGCCAAAGGTCAGGGGTTTTCTTCCGCCCCCCCCCCCCTTCTCCCAAACTCTGTGGTGTTGTTGCTGGGGCCATATGTTACATTTGGACTTACAAAGTCTCCACATTTTTTATGCATTAAATACTATTAACACACACACTCTACATGTGTTTTCAGTGGTGTTCTGCATAAATTTGCACTTCAAAAAGTTAATCAGTATGATACTAATAATAATAATAAAACAGACAGCAAAAGCAATTTTGTCACCCTGGAGTGGATGGTTATTCAGTTGGTAATACACGTCACCAATAACCACCATCATTGCTGAGTGAGCATCCACACCAATAATTTGCAGCTACATAGACAATGACAAACAAGCACAAAGTATTCATTCATCATTTAATGCTCAGTATGATTCCTTTGATGGTTTGGTTTAATAACTAATGACTCACATTAAGATTGGTGGGAGCGTGTTTAGCTTATGGCAGCACCTCTTTAATGTTGTTGATTCATCACACTGTCTAAAGCAGGGACGTCAAACTCATTTTACATCGTGAACCACACACAGCCCACTTTAATCTTAAGTGGGCTGAACCTCCTCTTTCTGTCAGTGTAAAGACACTTAATCCCGTTTAATATAAGAAACAGAAGTACAATTCCAACAATACATCTGCTGCTGTAGTAAATGAGAGAGTTCTGACAGCACAAATAAATAAATATGTAAAATGAAAGAAAACATTCTGGTAGCTCGTTTGCTCTTTCCTGTAATTACAGTTACATTAATTCACAGAAAATGCCCTATTTTTTTCCCCATGGATCCACTGTAAAAATAAATATATAAATAAATAAATAAATAAATAAAAATATTTTTTAATGGTATGTAGTGAAAAAACAGGAACTTTTCTGTTTTGTTATTGATGTTATTAATTACTTTGGTGTTGTATGAATGTCAGTGAGGGATGTCTTTATCAGGAAATGCTGTAAAATCTATGAAAATAAGTTAAAATAGTTAAAAGTCCAAAATCTATGCCCTACCTCACATTTTCCAAACCCGTCCAGTGGGCCGGATTGGAGTCTTTTGGCCGATTCTGGCCCCCGGGCCTTGTGTTTGACACCTCTGTTCTAAAATAATGCTTGGATAAGAGAATCACATCAACTGCACAGACTCCTGATGAGTGCAGTTCTGCTTTTGGCCACTTGAGGCTGGCTCCAAAAGTAGGTTTAACCATTGAACACCTACCAGGTAAAATATCCAACTTGACAACATTAAAAAACATGTTTACAGCCAATTACAAAAAGGGTTTTGGTCTCTGTGGATAATTTCCCCGTCATTAAAACTGTAAAGATGGTTTAAAAAAAACAAACAAAAACTAATCGATTGTAGATTTAGGGGCGTGGCTGCCAAACTGATGTAGCCAAGGCTACAGGCCTCCTGTCTTATTCTGTGCTGCTGCTGCCGCTTGCATGCATACCTGTGATCACTGCTGAACTGAACTCTTCGGAGCAACTAAATTAAAATCAACAAACAGTCCCTACAGTTTTCATTCTCAGTCATTTAAAGAAAGACTGAAATACATTTTCACTCATGCCATTAAGTCTGGTAACTCCTGAATATTTGCCATTGTTCCAAATATCAGATTTTTATGCTTTTACTTTTGCCTAAAAGCCGCCTTGCAGATTAACCCCTTCCTGTGCTTGTGTGATGATTGTGTGGACAGATGACTGACAAAAAAAAAGGTCCTCATTTTTTTGAATGTAAATCTGATATGTGTCAACCTTCAATTAAGTTCTAGTTACCAAGACATAGGCCTGCTTCAGATAAGCTAGTCTACTGTAACATGAAGCTCACTTGCAAAGACAATTTTACTATTATAAAGCTTGTTACATACACAGAGTAATATTTAAGGTACTACACAAAAAACAACTGAAAAACAGCACATTTCAAAACTCAAACTCATTAACTAGCTAGGTTTTAATGCAAGCTAGTTTAACAATTTCATGTGTGTATATCATTATTGTGTGTATATTTTGTTACTGCACATAAATTAATTCCCCTGAAATTGCCTTTGGCACTCGTTACCTAGTTTGGTTGTGATAAGAGGTGATGTAATATAGTTGAATGCTATATTTGTTAGCCGTAATGTTGCTATGAAAAACAGTCTGAAGCAGGCTCACAGTGGGATATTCATTCTGACTAGAAACCAAAACACATAAATCAATAACAAAATCAAACTCAAAACTTGCTTGAGATTTCAAAATGTAGAGCCACGTAGCAAGTATTCACAAACACACGGGCAACGTTTTCAGTTCATGCTGAAACAACACAAGTTTGTTATATCAAGTGAACTATTTGGGTGGTCTTACACTATAAACCACTGTTGCAGGGGAGCTGAGGGGTATTTTTGTTCTACCTTGAACAGATATCTTCTCCTGACTGTTGGCTGTTATTGCCTTTGTTATTATATTGATTTATTAGAAGCCACAATCTGAATCTGACTTTGCCGAAGTATTTGCGATAGAATATCAGCCCACGCGGGAAACGTGCGAGCTGTGTATTTGCTTCGAAAAACTCTCGTGTCAGTAAATGCAGCTCGGATAAAGCTGAACCTGGCATTGATTTAAATGCAACAGATCTTGTTGCGGTGTTGAATAGTGGCAGATTTTGACGTGATTTATAAATTGAAAGTAAAAGGGCTGAGAAGCTGTGTTTTTAACATTTATAACTTAGCAGATGAAATATTAATATGACAGTAAAGCTGAGCTTGATATAAGGATGTTGGATGCCTGTTTGGATAGGAAGAATTGTGTTATTTATGGACGACCTACTAATCAATTGAAATACAACCACACAGAATTAAAGTACTTAGAGTCCCAGAGTGAATTACCAGAGAGTTGCTAATGATTTCTGTGTACATGGCAGTATTTGCAGAGAGTAGAGAAAAATCCCTTTGGATGGTCTCAGACCTCTAATTGGGTTCTTGATGACACCCCTCTCTAATACAGAGCACTGGTCAGATACAAACAGAGAAGAGAGAGAAAGTTTATTATTTTAGAGACGAAGGGAAAATAAAGGTGGCTTCCTTCTGGAGGTACCACAGTGGGATTAGTATGAAACTGGAAAGCTGCATCTATTCCCAGAAGCGACACGTGGTTGACATTCAGACTGAAAACAGAGCTCATTGTTGAGCCATTCCAGTGCTGCTGGCGCTATTGTTTTCTCTGGCAATCTCCTTTATTCTCAAAACCTAGATCAAGAAGATAATTGAACCAATATGTCTATGTTGGGAAATTAGAGAATAAATAAAAAACAGATATTGGCAATGTACCTTTGGTACTCGGGTCTTTGTTGTTTGAAGATGAATTTATACTTTTTCACATGAGTAAAGTCATCTCAAGAGATTTTTTTTAAAAGCGCTTTCGATGGCGTCTAATAAGAGACAGACGAGCTTCAACGGTTTCATAGTAATTTAAGAAGGAATTACTCACAAACCAAAAAATAATTAGCATGTGATACTGTGGCCTCATCAGGTTTATAAAATTCAGAGTTTTTATAAAATGATATAGCCGAGGTCATCTATGACTGCTAACATCAAGAGAAATGTGTTGTTTGAAATTTAATACAGGAACAGATTATAGTTAAGATGTATTTGTATAACTGGCAGTGTTTATACGTTTACAGTGCCAGATCTGTGCAGTACAGCGAAGTCTTCAAATTTCCTCCATTTCAATCTTGGCAAAACTGAGCTTCTTGTGTTCGGGCCTGACAGCTTCTCAGTCAGGGTCAGTCCTCACGCTGGCTCGCTCGTCTGCGAAGAATCTCGGTGCTATCTTTGACCAGCATTTGAATTTTGAATCTCGCACCCACAAGCTCATCCAGTCTTATTGCTTTCATCTAAGAAATATTTGATCACTTTTCACAAGCTGCACCGGTGTGTCGTGGTAAAGAGGGAGCTGAGCGTGAAAGCAAAGCTGTCGATTCACGGGTCAATCTTCGTCCCTATCTTCACCTATGTTCATGAGCTTTGGGTAGTGACTGAAAGAAAGAGATCGTGGATACAAGTGGCGGAAATGAGCTTCCTCTGAAGGGTGGCTGGCCTCTCCCTTAGAGATAGGGTGAGGTGTGCAGCCATTCGGGAGGGGCTCAAAGTAGCGCCGCTGCTCCTCCACATCGAAAGGAGCCAGTTGAGGTGGTTCGGGTATCTGACTAGGATTCCTCCTGGGCACCTCTTGGATGAGGTGTTCCGGGCATGTCCTATCAGGAGGAGGCCCAGAGGCAGACCCAGGACATGCTGGGATACCTTGGGGTCCCCCCGGATGAGCTAGAAGAGGTGGGTGGTAAGAGGGAGCTGGGCTTACGCTGCTGCCCCCACAACCCAGCCCAGGATAAGCTGAAGATGGATGGATGGACTTTATAACTGTGCATTTATAAAAATTGCTATTATTATTGTTATTACAATTATCATATCCAGAAATAATTAAAAAAAATATATATATACTGAACTAAGCATGTTGTAATATTTTCAAAATGCAGTGATTTATTTCTTTGAGTTGAGTTTTACACTGACACGAGAGAGCGGCATCATTCATTACATGGATTGTTTTCATGCAGCGGGCCCCCATCAGGCACTACAGGTTAAAGACAAATCAGCAAAGTGAGATATTATCGCTCCAGATTTCCCAAATTAAACCGAGAGCGTGTGGAACCACATGAAATAATAGCAGTGGAGAAGGAGGGAAATGTTTTATCTTTGAAAACAATGTCGATATAAAATATAAAAACCTCCCCCTCAAAATTCAAGCTGAAATCGTCACACTTTAGCACCTTAGCAGGAAAGCATAGATTCACTAGTGACAAAAACAAGCATGTCAGGCTGGTGGATTTTTTTTTTAATCTGCTGGCGTCTCTGTGCTGTTTGCGTATTCTGCTGTTCTCACCGGTGCAGATGATTTCCCTGTTAAATAGTTTGTTGAGGTAAAATACCAGAGAGACGACAACAGATGGTCTGATACCGTACCTGTCAGCAGGCATGAGGGAGTGCACGAAGCCCTACTGTGGAGCTGCTGTGCACGCTCAGACCTCCCATGTTTGTTTGGAGTGGCAAAATCAGGGTTTGTGCTGATTTTGTGAAGTGACACATTTGTGACACTGATAGGCGGAAAAAAAGGATTTCAGACATTATAATCAAAATCATTTTGCTCATAATAGAAATGAGTCATTTTGAGCATTTATTTTAATACTATATGATATATTGTTTGCTATGCCTGATTTGATTTGTGTTAGAAAATATTTTAATGCCAAAAAACAACACTTCTTTAACAATAGAAGATTTAATCAAAGCACACCTAAATGGTGTTGATTAACTGGATAGTTGCTGTTATTATGATTTTTTTTTAAGTACAAATGTCCAATAAATCCAAAGATAGACATCCTTAGATTATTTTTGTTTATGGCGCTCTAATTGTTACATAGCTGACATTACTCTGATGAGGCATGGATAGTCCTGACACGTTTTTTTTTTTTTTAAACTGCCCGCCCTCTCAGCTTGTGTCAGTGTCACGAGTTGATGGATGCAACAAAGGCAGGCAAGAGAAGGCAGACCAGAGGCGCAGACCTCAGGTGTGAACAGGTGTGTGGGTTCACTGCCATGCTGGAATGGGAGCGGTTCCAGGTGCACAGCTGCGGGGTGTGGCTTTCACTCTCTCTCTCTCTCTCTCTCTCTCTCACACACACACACACACATTCGCACACGCACACGTATGTATGTATACATACATGTACACCATCCCCCAGCCTGTGTTGAAACAGTGAGTCTCTGGGAAAGCAGGAGAGGCGGGCTGGGTGGGGTTTCTGGGTAAACTTGATCTTGTTTTAACTTTGAACAAGGAGCTCTGAGACAGAAGAGAGACTTAATTTATTGAGTTGAGGGTTAGAGGGCGAAAGAAGGGAAATCGTGATGGGGAAATCAAAGGTTCTTGAATTTTTCACCTGTGTGGGCGCTTTGTGTGTTCCTGTGTGTGTTTCTAGGTGTGTAGGCGTGAGTGATCTGTGTATATTTAAGAGACAGTAGGGCCAAAAGCAAACAGAATGATGTTTGGGAGGTTGCTTGTCTGGGAGTTAAATGTGTAGTAGTCTGGTTTCTAGGGAAACAATTGTTCTTATCAATCCATGATTAAACAACTTTGGTAATTTGCAATCCTGCTGTAACACATCCTGGTGAATGTCTGTTGAAAGGATCGAGCTCCTCTAAGCCCTGGACAGCATCAATCCCAGCCTCAGGATAGATTAGGGTTGAGACAAGCTCTCTGTCTGCAGGGTACATCATCTCCAGGTCTTCTCTATCAAAGGTCAGCGCAACCAAGTGAGGAGGCGTAGTAATTTTGAAAACAAAAATGGGTCACTGGCTTCTGTGGATGGACTCACTTGACCAGGACGTGCACAAGCCCACACATGCTGTCAGGGGACATGCAGGCTCTGTGTGTGTGTGTGTGTGTGTGTGTGTGTGTGTGTGTGGACAGTGATGCAGGGAAGTCGTCATAGATTGCGTGTGTGGATTTGGAGGTTGACATTCTGCAGCTTTAAATCCCACTTTTTCTTGTACAATGTGATCCCACAGTCCCATTGACTGCTAGACAGCGTGCCAGATGAGCAGTCTGACCTTTGCTGTCCTTGGAACAGTTGATGCTGTGTAATGTATTCTGCAGTTGATTCCTTTTTTCGTCCTATGAATTTTAACATTTTTTTTTCATCTCTCTACAGAACTGAGTCTTTCACTCTGTATCTTTGCACTGCTGGATATTATTCTTCCTATTACCTCTCGGAACTCCAATCACCACTTGTCCTGTGGAGAAACAAAGCTGCGAGACACAGTCAGAAATGGAAGCAGCGCAGGGAATGTCAATTTCCTCCAATCGGCTCAGAGGACAGTTTTTTTTCCTGCGGGGGGAAGATTAGGTTGATGTCAAACCTGAGATCCAATGAGTTTAAATGTGCCAAAGCCAGCTTTGGGTGAATCTGAAAATGCACTGAATTCCCCACAACAAAGCTCGAAATATCAGCGCTAACCCATTTCAGTTCACCTACAATCCCATGTTATGAATATTTTGTCATTTGCAGCTGCTAGTGATATTCCCTTTAGTATCAGTTCAGCTGACAGTGACTCTGAGGATGCCAAGAGTATCCATCAGGATCCATTAGTCGTCTGTTACTAATTACCAGTGACTCCGGGGTTGATTAAAAGAAATCACCAAGCAGCAGCACACACCATTATGCTAATGAAAACTCATTTAAAGAGGCAGAGTGGGGGGCGCCGCCAAGTATCTGGACGACTTTCCTGTGCAGCCAGGCTGGCTGGAGTAAATGGCTTCTTGGACAGCATGTCGTTACGGGACTGGAAGAGAAGCAAGCCTTGTGATAATGGCAATGATGATGAGGAGCAGGATGATGATGATTATGGCAGAATTTTAATATACTCTGTCTTGTCTATACTCGTGGATTTATTCAAATGCTGACTTTTTTTTTTAAATCCCTGCTCCTTATTTGCATATTGCCTATTTCTTGCCTGCACTTGCCCTGTGGCTCCAAACACCAAATATCCTCTTGGCAAGAGAAGATAAGACACGTTTGGTGTGTGTTTGTCATAATTGATTTTCTCATTAATTAGAAACCCTTCAGGGGAGAGAGCAGGATGCCGAAACAAGCTCCTAATCACCATACACTGATTGCTTTAGTGACAATAACTTTCAATAGAAAGATTACGGAAGTTACAGACACATATTCATTATGAGACACTGATCTTTCTTCACACAAGTGATATAAAGGTTAATTGTCCACTTCATCATATTATGACAAACAAAAAGGAGATTAAAAATGACCAAAGAAAACAAACCCTCACAGAGACACATAATTAGAATATCTCTGATTTTTTCATATTGTATAAACAACTCAAATAACTTCGTAAAAAACGGAACCAGCTGAAATAAGAACATTGCTACAGTATTTTTTGTAATTCATCAAACCTTATTAACAAATTTACCAAATAAAAATATTCAGAAAATGTAATCAAGCTGTTGCAAAAAATGTTAAAATAGAGTTTATATTTTATTGTTTTACATGATTCACACTTCAGGATTATTCTCATTATTCTCGTCTTTTATCCGAAACATTCGGTTTTAGTGCCCCTTTAAGCCAAATTAAGATTTGCTGCCACTAACAAACAAAATATTTAACCAGCATGATGGCCGTATTAAGGATATCTGCTCTCACTGACACTCACACAGAGCCTAAAGTATTAAAAAAAGAAAACCTGTCAGAACAGAGTAATTAGAGCACTGTGAAGCTAAATTACTAGGCTGTCCTCATGATTTGAAACTTTAGCCATGTTTAATATGAGCATCCTCATGTTAACCATGGCTATGTTTAAATATTGTAAAAATGTACACTGTATAAAAATGTAAGTAAAATAAAAATGCAATGATTTGCAGATCTCATAAACCCATTAAACTGATACCCATTAAATATAATATAATATAATATAATATAATATAATATAATATAATATAATATAATATAATATAATATAATATAATATAAAATAATATAAAATAAAATAATATAATATAATGAAAAGTACAATCCCCTTTAAAGAAATTGTTTGACATTTGCTTTCTTGCTAAGATTAGATGAAGCAGATGAGCGAGCTGCATGACTGTTTGCTCACTGCAAGGCTAAAAAACTGGGTCTGCTCAAAGGTTAAATCTACCAGCAGATATGAAACTCAAGCAGGTTATACATGTTATATTTCATATCATTCACTCATCCTGAGTATAAAAAGTGTTTCAGAAAGCAAAATAAATCCCTGAGATGTAGTGAAATAAGCAAAGCTATAACTATGACTGATCAAGTGAAGTGCAAGTGCCGCAAAACTAATTCCATGGAGGAAATTGATAAATTAATTTGTTTCTTCCACAGTATGAAGCCATAAAACTTTTATTTTTCATGAGTGCCATCCAGTGCATAACCTGGAATTATTTCTGACACCTAGCATGAAACCCAGGGATTTTATAGTAACTGCCCTAATCCCCTGCTTCCTTTATTTGATGAAAAATGCCCCGGGGCTTTCAAAGGGTTTCATCCTCATGAAGTTCAGCTCCAGATCCCTTCCAGCCCCTGAGCACCTGTTAAAGGCCAACTACTTCATGGCATCTAATAAACAGCTCCAACTCTTGAGCCTCTCTCACAGCGCAAAGACCACTTTTCATCCCTCACATCTGTGATTCCCCTAGCATTCCCCAAAATCCCCTCGGCAGTTCAGTGATCTTTCTCAGCTGTTGGCGTGCCCTCGGACCAGGGTAGGCTTGCTGTGTGCTCCAGCTGCAAGCTTTGCTGTGATCATGGGGCCCAACTGAAGGGCACTATTGTCCATTCAAGGGGTTCACTGTGTGAAAGGTCAGATGAGGGAGAGCCTGTGCTGCCTGGCAGGAAATGAAGGTGGAGTGCCAATTTGGGTGATAGTGTGAGGCTGGAGCCTGAATAAATAAAGTAGTTCAAATGAGGACAGACTAAGCTGCATCCAATTTTTTCTAAACTGTAAGTGCGTTAAACTAAAAGACAAAAATCTATATATACACGTAATTGTTCTTTAACAGAAGCTGTGAAAATGTGTATTTTTCCTCAGCTGGTGAAGTCTTGACAGCATGCAGGGAGAGGTTGAGAAAGCAGAGCGCGTCACAGATGTGTAGATAAATCTTCATTTCTTACCCGGTTAAGCAATTCAGTCATCTTCAGAGGCCGCACTGCTTCAAGCCAAAGGCACCTTTCAGAATTCAGAGAAAGTGCAGAACAAATTGGAGAACAAATAGTCACACTGGGTCATTCACATTAGCCTCAGGAGGTGGGCTGGCTGCAAGCAACAATGAATACTATGCTGACACTATTTAAAGTGAAATTTATCATAAATCTTTTATTAGGTACTGTCTGAGTCCTCGAAGCAAAGGCATTCAATGGACAAAACATTTATCAAAGACGAGTCGAAAGCGTTGTTACGAGACTGCAGATATTAGAGCAATTTCAGTGAGAGCAGAAAACACTTCTGATGAGTATTCGGTTCGGCTAAAAAAGGAAAGGGTGCAGTGTGACGGTTACAGCAAGCCCGAGATTCCCTGCGTTTTTTGTCCAGTGCATGTGCGTAGTTCTATCAGATGGGCTCAATTATCTCTAAACACAAAAAAAAAAAACCCACGCAGAAATCTGTCCACGACACAGTGACTGGATTTGAGTAAGTTATCAGTTATATTGCACTTGGGCGGCACACACTGGGTATTTGAAATTATAATTACCTTTAGTTCCCCGTGTCCACTTTCCTATTTTCCAGCCATCAGTATTCTCCATACTTGGTTGTAAACCAAAAACTGAGGCCTCATAACTAGACAGCTGACAGCTGTTGTTTTGTACAGTTAACTAACAACACTAAAGCTGCAGCTGAGATTTATTGTCAAGATCGCATAATCAGCTTATTATTATTAAGTAGTTCATTTAATGTTAAACAACATGTCAGAAGATAGCTAAAATCTAAAGATATTCAGTGCAGAACAAAGAAAAACAGCAACTCTTTAATAAAGCTTTAATAAACGACTTAATAAATGACTTGGTGCTCATCTGCTGCTCCCTTATTCAAAGGAAGTCGCAACAGCGGGTAGCTCCACATGTTTGATTTGGCAGTTGTTTTTTTTTTTTTACACCAGATGCCCATCCTGATGCAACCCCAAAGAGATTTGTGCCTCCTCCCTAGAATCAATCAATAATCAATAATCTTTCTTGGTTATGCTTGCTGACTTTGGAATTTACTAGCTTATTAAACAGTTTTTAAGAGCATATCAGCATCTGCCAAAACACAGATCTGATTGCTTTTAAATGTACATGCAACTGGTATACAGACACAGGAAGCTGCCACCTTAGGAGGCACCTACCTAACTACTTACCCACCTACAGTGTCTGCAACAAGGCCAGTGAAATCACATCTGAATATTTCAGTTTGCCTCACGCTCTTGCTGATTTCACTCTCTGTGGAGTAAACTCTTATGTGCTCACAAGCTTAACTCCAAAGATGCATTGGATTTACACCTCAGAAGGGCGATACCTGCATCTCTGCATGTAATATAGGCAATTATTTGTGTACAAGCAAAATTAAATAAAGGGGAGAAATCCCTGCATTAGGGGAAAAAACACTGAGGAGGCTTGAGGGAATTTTTCAAAGCCCTTACGAAGCCTAACGAGAGCCAAAAATGAAGAAAAGAGGAAAGAAGCAATTGTTTTTAGACAATGCACCACTGCAAAGTCTGTTTTCTTGTGGTACCAAACAAGGTCACATATTTTCAGCTGAAGCTAATGAGCGATCCGTGGTTGTGTTCTCTAATAAAGGGAAACGTGGACCACATACATAGAGCTGTGACATCAGCCGCACTATCTATTTGTTTTCTGTCTGCTGAGCAGTGGAGGGAGGAGAGCAACAATTACAGTAGGATTCAGACAATAACAGACTGCAGTAACGCTCCAGATCGCTCTGCATGCTCAGAGGTGTACTGGGGGAGGGGGATGACACCGACACAGGGTGTTGAGGGATTATGGACCAAAAGGGTGTCTGAGTGGCAGACTGGCTGACCTTTCTCTACACTGAACTGGAAAGTGGTAATCAGGGGCAATTATGAAGGCCTGTTGGCTGCAAATCACCTAATCCTGTTGTGGTAGTGGGAGCCAAATGTAATTACGCCACTCTGGTACGCTGACCCTGTGCCTAGCGGAACTAAGTCCAGAAGCAAACCAGAGAGATTCAAACCACCAACTTTAGCTCAGTCCAGAGCAGACAGAGGGTTCCTATTAGGTCGGAAAAGAGAGAGCCACCTGTTTCCTGCAGCTACTGCCTTTTTATTCCCCTGACACCAATCTAATCAGCATGGGCTTTGCTGGGGCATCAGATATGACCAAACCAGATTAGGAGGAGTGTGCTGGTTTTTAATTTATGTATATCTACATGCAAATTATATTCCTGTCTTATCATGGATTGCATGAACAGTGTATTTCTTCAAGCCTCTGGACTGTTACAGTGTGTAAAGATCATCTCTCTGACCTTTTACTACAATGGTGTATGCCGCTGGGACCATCATCTGTCTAATGGCCTCAGGAGATAGCCCTGTTGACAGCTGAACTTCGATCTTGGAAATATCTTTCAGCTATAATGCAACATCTTGATTGAATTTTCAAACAACAGTCTTTTTCTTCTCATTCAGTCTTCTCAATGTTTGCTTGGATACTGCTCCTCAAAAATTATGATTTTTTTTTCATATGACGATGATAATTATCCTAGTAATATTGCGGCCCGTGCTAATTAATGTTGTGCATAATGTGAGCACAATTATGTGCTACACCAAGCGTACTTCAGGTTGATCCGACTCAGATCCTAAGTGTAGTTATTTTGTACACAAACGCCAAGTGGTGCTTCTTACTGAATTAATACGCTTCCCCAGCAGCTTCTTCTGTCACATCCTTTGAATAAAACTGCTTTACCAGAACACCGCCTCTTAGCACTTTCATCAAGAGCACAAATTGGGTGAACTTCAGCATGGTAATTTGTGCCGTTCACCAGTAGGAAACCGTTCTGACAACAGTGACCTTTCAGAGAATGGAAAACTCCTGGGTCTAAAACGCAGAAAACTCACTGTGCTGCACCATCACATGTTGGAGGATTTACTGCTCCGAAGTGGAGCGATTACTTTCAGATGAAAAATGTTTTTAATAGCTAGGGCTAGTGATATATTATTCTTAGTCAAAACAAATTTCACAAAACAATAAAACCAACACCAAACACATCATTTTAATAAATATTGCCTGCGTAGTCAAAACCTCATTCGTCTGTGCTGCAGAGCTCCATTGTTGTCCAAAATCCTTAAAAACACATCACTGAGCCACATGGTTGCACTGACATGCTTTTGTTTTACCGTCGCCACAATGTATTTTGTATAAAATCAAGCTAGAGCACCATTTCTGGGATTGGAACAAATATAACTGTTTGAGTAGTGTTTGCCAGAAAGTAAAGAGAGGGATTTATGATCTATTTTTGAAGGTTTTCATCCTGTACAGTCATGGTAGGGCTGAGTGCCATATAAAGGCATGGACTAACATGTTGTCTTTTTATGAGATTCATTATTGCATTGTTAGTTTGATGACTGGGCTGCAGCAGGTTGGCAATGTTCAGCACTGTTTCAAAAGCTGTAACAAACCAAAATCTTCCATTATACTACAGTAGTGGAAACTAGGGGGGAAAACAGTGGCTGGAGACAATGACATGATCAAAGTTATTGCAAGCATGTGCAATGAACTTGTGAACTCGCTTCCTTTGAAATGGTTGCTTTGAAGATGGGGGGGGGGGCCACGCCTGCGATCACTTGCAGTGAGTTGCCTTCTTCAAAGCAACTTTCGTGCATCAAGACAGCAATAAAATGGCAATGAGATGGAGTCAGTCTGCAATCAGTCTGCTGCCAGTTTGTGACTGAATTGAGTTGTTTATGATAACAGGACAATTACTGTGATAAATTGTCAAAAATTGCAAATCTATTGCAAATCTGTTGCCACCTACATACACAGAAATTCACATTAACTACTTACATTCACAACAAATAGTGAAATAGTTGCTGCAGCACAGTAATTTAACTGCAAAATGACATAGGTGTTCAGCATCCTTGGTTATATATAGGAATATAACCAGAATACAACCAGCTGAGTCAAGGCCCCCATTGCAAAGTGACGTGTTGCACATGAGTTGCACTCAGTGGCGCAGACTCAGACTGATTGCAGTGTCTTAGCAATCTGTCTGCATTTTTAATTAGACATCAATTACTTGAAAAAACTTTGCCAATCTGTCTGAGAGTGATTGCAATCAGTCTGAGTTGTACTGGGATTGTTTGGAGACAGGGTTCAGGCAACATGTGATTGAAATGTGTTGGCCTCTGGGCGACCGGTTGGTTGCCACAACTACTGGGAATTGCTGAATGTGAAAAAATTCAATGCAACCATCAGGCAACCACTGCGTTTTCCTAGTTGCAAAGGAAGTTGCCTACTATCACTCTTGTTTTGCTGAAGCGTTAAGCTGCAGAGAAATTAGTGACTCTGCAGGCTGTGCAGCACTAGTCCATCAATACAGCGTGTGAATCAAGCTGCAGAGTCAGCCTAAAAGTCACATGGCCAGCTCCATGACCAACCTTCCACCAACCCAACTTCAACAGCGGCCTGATCAATCCATGCAACGAACTCTGACAATCGATAATGACTGCAGTTTTTATGTCCTTGCTGACTTCTTCTACCAACTTTCCTGAAGTTTCATTTTAGACAAAAAAGAGAGAGACCCCAAACTGCAGCTTTACAGCAGATTTGTGCAAGGTGATTGATTTTTAATATGTTTCTATCCATTTTAACGACAGCAGGTTTGTAGGTAATGCTCAAAATATTCAACTTGGATTCAGTTCCACAAAGAAACTTCACGACTGATTGAATGTTTGGAGAAATATATGCATTTTCTGTTTTTCCCCTCAAGGGCAATTGAAAGGCTCAGCTTGGATCAACGTCACTTTAGAGCTCTGCCAGCAGTAACAGTGGACCTTTGTCAGATTAGATTTGAACTAATTCCAACATCACACTTAACACCATTTATTTAATGGACCTTTGACGTAACAACATAATTTATTTGACACAGCATTGATTTTACTTCACGGCATAATCACCTGATGGATTTCTTTGGCATTCAACCTGGAATAACCTGAAATCTTGCAACACCACAGCTGAAGCGAGCAGTGGTAATCACTATCCAGTATCTCTAATATAATATATATTTACCATCACTTAGCAATTAAAAACAGATTTCTGTTATTTTAATGAATTCAATTTTTTCCCAGTGTAGCAACAGACAGTTTTTAATATTTCAGTTCTCTCAAAAATAATAAAAAATTAATTCTGTGTCAAAAGTATAACTGAAAGAGAAAAAAGGATATCTGAACAACTGACAGACTAGCATTTATCTCACCAAATTGATAAATCAGTCTCTATTTCCTTGATTATCAGGTGAATTTAGTTGTCACATGTGACAGAATCCGAGCGAATTGAGCTGACAGGGAGTGACACAATAATTCTTGTCTGTCAGTTAAAATAATGTCGGGGTATTAAATGTCAGTCAAACTGCGATAATTTATACCCAGTGTTCAACACCCCACTCACAGAATAGACGAACCCACCCGCAATTCATTTACCTGTCTCATAGCCCGGCTCCAGAAATGAAACAGAACTGGCAGTCATTTCATAGCAGGGTAAAAGTCTCCGGGGACAGGCAGGCCCAGTCTCTGAGAAGTGGAACAGGTTAGGGAGTGAAGCACACAAAGAAACCATCAGCGGGCAATTGAGTTTTAGTAGTTAGTGGTGCAATCAGACAGATTTATTTGTAAGCTGTAAGCACGGCCAGTTCTACTGCATCTGCAATCGATTTTTGGGGTTTAAGGGGGATTTTAAATTAGGTAGTTTTTAACTGTGGTTACATTATTTATCTGTTAGTATAAAAGGGAACATTTCTCTCAAACACATAAATACTGCTTTAAGTGTACATAAGAAACTGCAACATTTAGCCACAGAGGGTCTGCAGTAAGCAAAATGCTGGTTGTGAACCATCATTTTAGTTTATTAATCCTTTCTTAGATGCTAAACCTACAGATAGCACTGAAGAATTATATTTTTGTCTTGATATGAACACTACAGTTAAATAACCGGAATCGTGTTTAATATTGGCAACATGACGGGGTCTTGAACTTAGAAAAGTGAGAAGTCAATTTTGTGTTTAAACCCAACCATTGGCTGTTGGCTGTCTTTTCTCAGCAACTAGTCAGGGTTGAAGTACTGTTCCAAAATAAAAGTTGAACCAACAATGTGGACATTACCTCGACTCCATTTGAGGTATTTCTTAAATGTTCTTAAATGACGCCCGCTTTAAACTTTCTAGCAGGAGAAAGAATTGTTTACTACCATCTCTTTACTGATCAGAGTAAAAATGAAATAAACAAAATAAGACGTTTCTCGATAAAAAAGACAGAGAAGAAAAGAAATTACACCTCAAGTGGTGACTCAAACTCACAACCTTGCACTTTTGAGTCCGCCCATTAGCCTTTGATGGTGAGACAGAGAGGAGACGATTGTAATAGTTCGATGAGGTAAGTTCAGAATTTCATCAAACAAAACCAGAAATAGCTTTAAAGTTTTTTCTTTTTTTAAAAAACATGCTCTGGTTATACTATTCTGTGTACATGGAAAAGATGCAGTGGGGACATCTGTTTACAACCATGAACTAACCAGATTAGTTGTTGTTTAAAACAAAGACAAATGCATTTAATTCCTTCCTTGCAATAATCTGATTTGTATTTCTGGATCTGACGCAACCTCCAAACATCATTGCCATCCGCCCATCTGTGGGTTGTACTGCGACCAGTTTTGACCAGGGAGACAAACATGGATCTGATTAAACATGGGTTTATAAAAACAACAGAAAACAGTCATTATGTGGATCATTTATAGATACCCGATTGAAATCTGTATGAAAATACCATTTAAAATATGAAAGAAAAAACTGAACTCCCAAACTGGATTATTAATACAGATTTTAATTAGGGATTTAAAAGCAATTAGGATACTAGTTTACATTTGCATTTCCATTTCTCAGCTGCCTTTCTTTTTCTGTATTTGATTTGCCTACTGACTGCTACAAAGTAACTAATGTATTTTATGTTTTAACCCAAATTAAATAAAAAGCCTTGTACAATAGTTGACATATGTTTTTTACCTCCAAAGTATTTAATTAACTTTAAACCTAAAAAACAAAAACTTTAAACGTATTCCTTACCCCTCACTGAAAATCTTGAATATATCTTGAATATATGAAGTTTAATAATAATAATAAAAAAAAAAGATAAAAAGCCCGATATAAATTGTACTGATGACATTTTGGAAAATATTAAGGCAGTGTAGAAATTCCATGAGATGCTGTATAAAATTGCAGTATTTCCAGGTCATTAAAGGCCTGAAAGTACAATCACAACATATTAAAAGGTTAAAACTGAGACTTTGATTACTTAAAACAAACAAACAAAAAACAACAACAACAACAAAACTGAAATGCTTAAAAAACAAGTTGTGGAACATCTCACAGATCATTAACTTAATTGTTTTAAATCGCCGACTATATAAAGAGCATCCCACAGATAAATCTTACCTAGTAAAGACGGGAATGGGTTAACCACTAAATACTTTAGGGATCCCATATTTGGAGAAATTTGTTTGTTACATCATCTGGAATTTATTATAACTATTATTATTATTATTATTATTACTGCTGTAGAGTTGCACTGAAAGTCTGAGGTCCCCGCATCAGACACAGCGCTGTCCGATCTCTCATCCTGGGGCCAGGCTGTCAGGTTGTCAGTAATCCATGATGCGATGGACGTGTTTACTGACATTTCCTGTAGCTTCTCTCTCAGTAGCAGCAGCTGAATTGTGCTGAATGCACTTGAGAAATCAAAGAAGGCGATCCTCACTGTTGAGTCATTCACTCCCAGATTTGGTCTGCATGCAGAGGGTCAAGAGATGTTTTGCCTGTGGTCTTAGACTAGTCTCTCAAGTACCTTCATCGCATGTGATGTGAGGGCAACTGGTCGACAGGTATTAGTGTTGGCTTCTTTGGTGCAGGAACGAGACAGAATGACTGTGTTGACTAACAGAAATTGGAGAGTTCATCTATGGTACCTAACATTATTAAGATTCAGTATGCTCGTGACAAGACTGAAAACTAATACTGAATGCCAAACAGAACTATTCTGTTCTTCAAAGTTCATCATTAGGTCTGTGAATGAAAGTTACAAACTGTACACTAAAAAGATGCATATATAAACAATATCTAGAAACAGCCTTCTCTGAATCTGAGCCCATGTAACTGAACTGACACGTAGAGGAAAACTGTCACATGGCCTGACCAGTCAAAATGTGTAACTGTTTCGGGAGAATAATGGATGTTAAAGAGAGACCAAAGCCAGAATTTGTGATAGCATAGGGTGCATTAGTGTACATGCCATGATTCTCCTGGATATAGAGGTTTTTGGAGCAGCGTGTGTTGCCACCCAGCAGCACATGCTGCTTGTTAATGAAGTATTTTTCAGCAAGATCATGCCAAATCACATTCTGCCCATATTAAATCAGTACTGCAGGTGTTAAACTGGGCTACAGTTCAGGTCATTATGAAGCAAAAAATAAAACAAAATGACAGCATTTGGTCTCCTCGGACACTTAGACACAAAGTGATATAAACATGTGACTGCAATTTGTTGAAACATGTTGCTGGCATCAAATTCAAAATGAGCAGTTTCCAAAAACAATACCATTCCTCAGTTTCAACCATAAATTGTCCTTGTGCTTAAAAAAATCAAATAAAGAGCTTAAATGGTGTGTAAATGATTGCATTCTTTTGTTTACATTTCACTCACCCCTAACCCAACCTTTTGAGAGGGGAGCCTATCCCAGATGTCATAGGGCAAAAGGCCGGGTACACCCTGTACAAGTCGCCAGCCTGTTGCAGGGCTAACACAGAGAGACAGACAACCATTTACACCTACCAGTTAACCTAACCCCACTAACTGCATGTCTTTGGACTGTGGGAGGAAACCAGAGTACCTGGAAGAAACCCATGCAGACACGGGGAGAACATGCAAACTCCACACAGAAAGGCTCGGGCCAAGATGGATTTGAACACGAGCATTCTCGCTGTGAGGCAACAGTGATAACCACCGTGCATCACATGCAAAATCTTATTTAATTAATTTTTAAAAAAATTGTCAGAAGGTTTAATAAACACTCCATTTTGAAAAAAAAAAAAATTCTGGCAATTGTTTCATGGTTCAGGCTTTAAAGAGTTAAAACTGACGTCAGCATCTGGTTTAAAAACAATCCTGCATGTAGTTGGGCAACAATTTTCCACATCACATCATATAATTTATAAACTGGATTTTAACCATGTGCATTCCAGACCTAAATGTAATGTTAAAAATTGTGGTGTGTATCTCTAACCAAGACTTAAAGTGAGCAAAGAGAAAACAAAACTGTTCAACATCCAAACAAAGTACCGAGAAAAACACCTTTCTGAGTGGAGGAGAACTTTAGATGACCAGTGTTTCCAGACTGCTGTGAAAATCAACTTGCAGAGATTTAAATAAACATAATCATCCCCAAATTTATTCAGAAACAGCTCCACAGCCATAAATATGGGCATGTTTATTTCTACCTAATCAAAACTGCAGATTAGAGAGTAACAGCCCTGAAAATGAGTCAGTGAACACTGACGCTATTCAGCTGCAACTCAGCTCCAACTCTGCTGTAGTTTATGCAACAGAAACAAAACAAAATGCTACATGTCTTCTAATCAAGCTCTGCAATATAAAAAAGAAAGAAAAAGATGCATTTGGTCCCAACACAGAGATCTCCAATGTGGGAAGAGGACAACAAATTTATGAAGGAGCAGATTAATTTCCTGGAAAACAGACAAAGGAAAATAAAGGCAGAAGACAGTCTAACCTCCCAGAAGAGATAAAGCAAAAAGGCAAGCTCCACAAAAGGCTCAGAGGAAACAAATAAGACTCCTAAATCTCATTTTGAGACCCTGGACCTCAGCACTAAAGAATAAAAGGAGGAATGAGTGAAGAAGAAGAGGAGTGCAGAAGAGTGAAGAAAAATGGAAGAGCATGCGCTGGAAGCGAGCCTCAGAGAGAAGACTGAAGAACACAGCAGAAATCTGGAGAACAGTGCGATGGAAAGGTGGGAGACCTGCAGAAGGAGGAAGAAGACGGGAAGAGATGAACAGAACAAACAACAACAAACCCCGGGGTATGCTTATGGATTGAATTTACAGCTTGTTTCACACTGCCTCTCAGTTTAATTGAAAACAAAATATGTCTCTCTTTCCAGGAGTTTGCGTCTAGCATAAAGGAGTAAAAGTACCGAAGAAAAAAGATTAAAGGGGACAAGAGGAGACAAAGAGGGAAAGAGGAGGAGAAATAGAAAGAGCAAAGGAGGGCAAAGAACAGACAGAAGATGCGGGAAAGAAAAATGGAAAGGAAAGATGATGAGCAAGCAGAGAAGGAGACACAAAGTGTTGAAATAATTATAATAAAATAATAAAACAAAAGCTGGAGGAAGTGGCTGCGAGAGGGAGATTTCTCTGCTTAGGCTGCTTCCCCTCGAATGGATGGATGGATGGATGGATGGATGGATGGATGGATGGATGGCAATGAAGGAGATGGGAAAGAAAAAAAAAAGAAGCTCCAGCACAGCATCAGTCTTCCTGTTTTCCATTTCAAACTTCCTCTTCCTGTACCCCTTAACCAATCACATTCATCCCAGCTGTGAGACCCTACTCCATAATACTCTTAACCCACCCTCCTTAGCTTAACTTGACTTTTGCCCATTCTTTTACTGCCCATATAATGTAAATATATTAGAAATTGTTCAGCACAGTTCTCTTGAAATGAACGCCTTCCAATTCCTTTTTTTTTGTTTTTTGGAAGTGCAGATCACTGTTTTCAATATTTAAAGATGTCACATTTTTTAGATTAAACAAATCAGAGTAAATGTTGACGCTATAGAAAATGAGTCAGTGTTCCTCTTGGCCATCTCTATTTCAGGTGTGCTCATGACTCATGTTGCTATTTTAACGAGTCTCAGCATCCCAAGGGCTTGTCTCAGCACTGACATTGGCTCAGTTTCCCCCGACAACAACAGAGTGTGAAAATAGTATTTTTATTAGCCCTTAATCAATTGTGTAGACAAACCTCCACCACTGCTTAGGACTGTACCCTTTAGTTAAAACCCAAAGATAATTTAATAATTTAATGCAAAACATGTAAAATATTTCAAAATTTAGTCCCACTTTGGTGTGGAAGAATTTTACTAGGCTGTAGAGTGTGTAGAAAACCTTTGTGGAATAGCAGAGCAAGATCAAAACAAAACAAAAACAAAAACAATCCTTTTAGGGAACGCACTGTTTCAGTTAAGCTTGTTGCTCTGTCCATGAACACACTGGAAAAGATAGCTGACGTAAACCCCAATCAGAGTATTTATGGATGATTCCACAGTTACAGCATATTTACCAAGAAGCAGGTGGATACTCAAAGGTCTGAAAGAGGTCATCAGGGCAAAGAATGAGCTTAAGAGATGTCAAGTTGAAGTCTGGTGTTAAAGAAAGAGAAGATTGAGGGAAACCCATCATCTATAGATCCTTATTTATTTGACATCTTGAACTTTACTGAAGTAAAAATCTCCAGCTGCTGTAATGCTCCTCAGTCAATTAACCCTTTGTGTTATGATACAGAGCCTTTCCATTTTATTCAACTAAGATTTCAGGTGTGTCTGTACAGTGCACAGGTGAAATATCATTTACTTTGCTACTGACTTGTTCTCATCTTGTTATTTTTTATTACACATGCAGTGCTTAACAAATTTATCTGTCACAAAAACAGCACACATCTTAGAAATTAGTCATTAATGTATTTAAAACTAAAAACGATATTGTTATTTATTAGGCAAATAAGGAACTAAATTCACGTTCTTATACCCAAATTTGAGCTGGCACACTGCACTTCTCTGGGAAGCCAGAAATGAATCAAGCATAACATTCAACCACTAAAACTAATTTTTCTGTTCAGGAATGCAAGTACATAATTGTCATTTAGCATCTGAATCAAAAAATAATAATAATGTGCTTTACTGTTTTTTTCCCCCAGCTTTTTATAAAATAGTAAATTTGAAAATTCATGGATGATATCAATAATTATATTTTAGCATTTAAAAATATCACTTCGATTAAATACTGCCCATACTGGTGGATTAGCATTACATAAACATAAAAAAGGATTTTGGTAATTACCAGCTCTGTTAATTTGTGGTATAAACCTCACATTGGGTGGTGGTCTAATAAATTTGTTAAGCTCTGTACTGTAATTCACTATTTCAGTTTTTTTTTTCAGATTTTCCAAGAATTTACACATTAAACATAAAAAAAAAAACAGATTTAAAAAAACATCATATAACACTCAAAATGTCCAAGTCACCCACTGCCCCGTCCCTGCCTTAAAAATGTTTGTTGAGAATTTCTGGTGACTGATGCCCGTCTGGAGTATCAGACAACACAGCCCACAGTGTGCCACATCAAAGAGTTAAACCTTTCTTTCTGATTTAGCATCTCCTGTGTCCGGCAAAGGTCTTTGAGGGGTAAAGTAATGAGGGATGAAGATGCAACGGATGCATCTAGCATTACAGAGAAGTGCTCCCCTGAGTGAGCAGGGCAAGGGGAGAGGGACTGGGAAATGTACAAGTACAGGCAGAGGGCAAACTGGATCTGAGCTCAGACTGATGATTTCAGAGAAAACCTGATGAGGCAGCCACACACACATAAATTCATCAGAGAGTTACAGAGATATCAAAGAGTGATTAGATTTTTATATAAACCCAATGCAGGTATGAGACAGTCGGAGAATCGCCTTTCCTGGGTAAATGATAATGTTGTTATTTGCACATTAGTGTGTTTAGAGGAATGTCACATACAATACAGCATTGTCACCAATTAATACTGACTATTCACAGAGCGCTTTTTTGCATATGACTTCCTACACACAAAGTGTAGTAATATCACTACACCTCAGGGAAATCAGAGGCTTTTTGTTCTCACTGTCTCTGTAAGAGGATTTCGAATAAACTCCTCTGAAAGGGAAAGTGGAGTTATCAGATGACTGCAGTGATTCTCCTGTGAGAGTTTGCAGCCAGCTGACTACTAATGAGTTTTCTGCAGAAACAATTAGATATCAGCCATGCAAGACGTAAGAAACCGGGCATCGTGCCACACTGATTCAGTGCAACAATTCCTTCTTACATTTCATATAAATGTCATTGTTTTGTTTTATGCTGCTGGATAATGGGGCAGTTTATTACACATTTTATTGCTTTTTTGTATCCATAACAAGGAGCACATTAAGGTGTTCAAATATTGGCAGCTATTCATGAGATCATACTTCCGTATTCATCAGTTTGATGCTGAAATATGTCTAGAATATTTTGGAAGTGAAAGCTGAAGCTCATCGTGCTTTTTCAAATGCTAACACCCGCTTGTTATCCCCTTGTTTTTTCCTTTTTTTTTTTTGTTCCTTGTCTGTGGCACTCCTCTGATGCTCTTTTGAAGCTGATATCAGTCAGAAATTTTGATTCTGTATTTTGCTTTTCCTCCTGTTTTGATCAGCAGTGCTAAGTTGCTGAAAGGCTCATAGGAATATTCGTTCTGCCTCAGAAGCTTATTTCTAAAAGAGATGGCATGCTCATCAGAGCGGCAGCATTTATGAGGCGCACTCATAACCTGGCAGCATTTTTGCAATTGCGGTGCCACTGTGAAGTTTCACTTGGCTGCTGGATATCGCTTCCTGACAACATCCACACAAGAAAAACAAAACTCTGCAGCCGGAAGATAAAATATAGATAGTGTCTAGCTGCAGCATGTATGAATGTCTTTTTATTGTAGTAGTACAAAGGGAGCTATCGCAGTGAAGACTTTGTCACTCTGAGCCCAATCGATATTCTTTGACATTTGTAGTAAGGTTTGGGACAGCAGGGGTGAGGCTGGAGCAGAACGTGTACAAAGGATGGGCTTTACAGAGGTCTGACAGGCCCCGGTATGACCATTAGCTCTGTGAGAGACCCTGCAGTGCTTGAAGAGTGGGAGGTTGGGGAGGCACTGCGGGCTTTTTATTTAAGAGACACGACAGGAGACCCAGATGAATAACTCAGCCAGGGAACTGAGGATAATGGTGGGTTTCACTCCTCAATGCAGAGTTCAGTAGGCATAAACAAAACAAGGCTTAGCAATGCTTTTAAATTGAAGGCAAATAACCATTTTTTTCTGCCCGTGAGGATCCACTGTCAACTGTTAAATATGTGTACTTTGTGCTGCAATGTAATCACTCAGCTTAATGAATTCCTGCTTCGCTTTGACTCAAACTGCATCAGTCACGGGAACAATCTCTGTCACATCTTCAATGGAGCCTATACAGTAAATGCCACACTGATAGTAAAACAAAGCACATTCGATGAATGGAGCTATAGCAGTCTTTGTAGTCTTGCTGTAACTTTTGTTAAACATAATGAGGTTTTCCCTTTGTTTTCGATATAATAAGACCAGTGTTTGTATATGGACAGGTTCATATTTAAAATTCATTAAGAAACAGTGCATCAGTAATGAGTCTAGCAACAATAGATAAGACTGCTGTTTGCTACTATAAAAACCCACCTAATTAGATGGCATGAGTCAACATGAGGAATTAGAGTGTATTTTTAGAGATGTCAGTCATGCAGTTTAAAATGTTGACGAGTGCGAAAGGGTCACTTTCGTCAGCTTTTCTAACATGATGCAATGGCACGATATATGAGAAAGTCTTTGTTCTCTGTGATTGCAACTCAGAAAAGGAAATTTTTCTCCCAGTACCTGCTGTGTCTAATTCAAGAGACGCAACAGCCAAAGTGACTCATGGATGAGAATATTAATTTTTTCTGAACAGGGCCTCATCATTCCCATGCGCGACACATCCTTTCTTTGTGAACGCAGAGCCACTCGACTGTGCAGTCTGCCCTTTAACAGGTACTGTGAAACAATGAGGGATTTGAGTCAAGCAGATCAATATGTCCAACTTTTCCGCTCTTTTATGCTGTCAAGGTCTGGCTGCAAAACGTTGCTGTATTAACACGTTGCAGTGATGCTGCTGTCAGTTCATTCCTCCTGCTGTGAATTTGACCACAGGCCTGCCGCAGGGCAGCAACACATGGGATGACTATATTTCCATTTAATGCATTCTTTACCCGCTTCACCTTTAAACCTGTTATTAAACTCTGCTTTGTGTCCTTGCTATTATATTTCCTACTTTGTACACCAACACAACAAGAAAGGATTAAATCTAAACAGAAATGTTGTATCACTTTGCACAAGTTGTTTTCAAATGAATCCAATTCTATGTATGCAAGACTGTTGAGGCTACAATATTTCTCTCTCGCCAGTGAAACCTAGGAGATAATCAATATGACATGCCAAACAATAGAACACAATGATTTGAGTTTAATACCCTTGGCTCGAGAATCACTAATGTTCCTGTTGCAGAAAATCGATCTCCTCCACACCGGAGCGGCTCTAACTGAAACACACTGAGCGATGAGGAGTGAAAGAACATCAAACACATAGAGTGCTTAGAGTGCTACACATACAGTATGACGTCACCATGCAGCTATTATACACACCGTGCAAGCCTGTGTATTCTGGCACTCTGGAAAAGTGAAATTAGTACAATGGTGTTGGTCAATTTACTGTTGATCAGATCGACATAGCAATTTAGTAACGCACAACAGAGACATGTCATGCTTTTGTTTTTAAAAAAGCTGAGAACATCTAGTAAAAATGTCTAAACATGCACATACAAATATCGGTTCACAGCAATAATCATCTCAAGGAGCTTTATAGTCTAAATGGACCGACATGGTTGAGCGTTGATTCTATGCTCAGACTTTCCACAGACCATCATCTAATTTAGTTTAGCATAAACCTAATCAGCAAGTGAAAAGCAATGTACAAAACATAAAGATCCCAAAGCAACACACACCAAGGTCACCTGGTGGACCAGTTAGTGATTTATGCCTCCAACCTCCCAATTTGTAGGTCTTTAAATTGGGACTGTTGTCTCTTGTAGGCCAATCACCACAGTTGATGCTTCAAGCCATCGAGACCTTATTTGTAATGGGGAGATGCAGGTTGCATCTAACAAAACATAATACACATAATACTGGGGGTTCGAATCCACTGCATGATTACCCACAAACACTTGGTGACTGTGGGGAGGAAGAAGTCTCTTTTAACAGGAAGAGACCTCTGACAGAACAATGAGGGGCAGTCTTTAAGAAAAGACAACAAGAGATCAATGACTTTGTAGAGCTTCACAATGTAGTCTCACAATTCTTACCTCAGTCACACAGGCCTAGAAACCTATCAGTAATCTATTAGCAACCACTGGACACTAAGGAAAAAATTGTATTCCATGAACAGTGATTGCTTTCAGGAGGTGTCTTCCTATATCTAGATAAAACTGGTTGCGAAGTGGTATGCAGTGCTGCACCGAAAACCTTGTGATTGTTTTGGTCCCTATTGCTGCAGTCGCCCATAGTTTGCATGGAAGATGCTGAGTTGTCTGCACGCACTCACTATTGAAACTGTGTAGATTCCGACACACAGTGGAAATGGAGAACTTTGCATTCAAAGTAAAACTTGCACCTTTTGAAAAGGGTTCGTTGCAGCGGTAAGGCATGACTTGAACTTTGAAGTTCTTCATGTTTTACTACTGCTGAGTGGTTAGTTAGCAAGTGTTTGCAGTCAAACCGGCATCTTTCGTGCAAACTATGGGTGACATGACAGCAAATAAACCAAAGACAGAAAAATAAATAAAAAATCACAAGGAGGTTTTTGGCACAACACCCTCTTTCCCTCTTTGCAACTGTCAGCAACCTGCACTAACAACCTGCAACCAGTTGGGGAATACTCATTGATCAACGGTTGAGAGTGGTTGGATTGTTTGCATTGCTAAGGCTTGATCACCTCACTGATTTCTATTAAAATGCTTCCAGAGACATGCACTGTACTTTACTGACAGTCAAGCGGCGTCTTCAAGTTGCTTTGCGTCTGGTTTTGAGCTGCATTTCTTTTTCTGTGACTATATGCAGTATTTCGCGGAACCACGCTGGCAGCACAGAGCTGGGATAAACTTGTGAAATAACATAGAGAGGTTTGCTCAAAGAGTTAAAGCCAACATGTAATTAATTAACCATGTCCCAGAGGCAGAAAATGACAGCCACATTTTAAGGTTTCTATTACAGGGTGTTGAGTTGCAGGCCTCAGGGGGGGCTGCCACATCTCAGGAATCTCTCCCCGTCAAATCAGATACATGATAAATATTCAATGACACATGGGCTTATGGGTAACAACGGGCTCTGTTTTCCTGAACTTGATGGAAGAAGGGCTGGACGGAGCAACGTAATACAGATCCTCAAACCAAAGCGCAAGTCTGCATCAACACCCCCTCGGGATTCACCCTCTGATCTCCAAAACAGTAGACGCCAGTGTCAGTAAATTATCCCTGCAGCACTCTCCTCTCCTTACAGGTAAAAAGCACTGCACGACCAACTCTAATTCACACAGTGGGGAGGGGTGTTGTTATGAAAGCACCTTACTTTTTAAAATGTACACCCCTCCAATGTTTTGGTATCATCATCTGCTATCATTTATTCTTTGTGCCTCTGAATAAAGGGTTAATGCTCACTGTGTTTGCCTTTGCTGTTACTGAAGTCACTCTGCGACAGCATGATCAATACAGCAGATTACTCGACACTGTCAGCTATCACCTTTCTCTCAGTGCTGGCCAGATGAGCTCAGCACAGCAGCAATGGAGAATGTAAGCAGGTTGTGAGAGTGTCTGTTTTATTAATGACTGTTTGGGCAAATAAATCAAATTGTCAACCTTTTCTTAGGCTTCATAAAAACAAAATATCCAGCTGAGTAAAAACACATAAAGAACATTTTTTTTGTTGGTACTTTGGCATCATTAGAAGAGCAACACCAAAGCTGATTAACTGTAAATTATTGTTTCGCATCAGCATATTGAACAAAGAGAAATGTTAATGAGGCAGAGGAGGGGCAAACTGCGCTCTCAGCCTGTGACCTTAATTAAGTCATCAGACAGAGCTACTTGACCGGCGGTCAGGATGCTCAGTCACTCCTCATGCTTAAGCTTAAACAGGACCCAAAGCCAGCCTTTGCTGATGAGGATCACAAGGGTCTGTGTCTACACTGAGAATGCGACTGAGTAACGTGTGCATATGTTATTTCCAAAAACAGTGATTTTAACATTTTCTACAGGAGTTAAAGCAGCTATGATAAAAAATTTCATAATAATAGTTCAGTTGGAAGAGACCAAAAAACAGAGCTAACAGAAGAAAAAGTACTGGACTTAAACATATGTGCATGTATTTGTCTGCTTTGAAGGGGTAAGGTTAACTCACAGTAAATATTAGTGAGGTTTAGCATATGACAGCACAGTTAAAACAGCAGCTTCCTTCAAACAGTGCAGCAGAAATATGTTGGTAATAAAGTTAGGTGTGTTACAAATATTTATTTCAGTGTTGTGGAGGCATATGTCAGTTCCAACATATTTAAAAACAGCAAAGGTGAGGTGTCCATGGTCCATGTGGTGTAGATGCCATTGTTTTAGACAAGTGTATCCATCCAATGCACACTGCTGGAGCAGCAGTTTGTCCAAATAACAGTGTCCAGAATCAGCACCTGTCTGCACTTGTTCACCAGTTACTATATTATAAAGCATACCAGTTCAACCATTTTTTTGTCTCTTTTAATGATTTACAGTTTTTTTCATAATCACCTGCTTGTACATCTTTGGTTGTTTTACTTCCTGTCTTTGTCCTTTCCCCTCCTTTATCATGCTTTGCACTGCCCTCATCAGCCCTATATTCAAGTCATTTAGCTCTCTGTGTCTTTACTGGGGGGGGGGGGCGGGGGGGGGGGGGGGGGGGGGGGGGGGGGGGGGGGGG
>JAVDPK010001830.1:752457-835858 GCA_034780415.1 Cichlasoma orientale | reverse complement strand
TCTGTGTTTTTACAGCCCCCCCCCCCCCCTTCTCCTTCATGTTTGTGAGTCTGTGTACTCTGCCTTTCCCGGGTTCAGTGTTTTTGATAACACTGGTGTAAATACCATATCATATCAGCTTCAAGCATGCGAGTGTTGTATTCACAGCGTGCTTCCTTTGCTCCCCAGAGTCAGTTTTAATGTACTGATTAAATTAATTTGGGCATATTACGTGACTCATTGGAGACAAAGATTTTCATTGTATTTCCATCATCTCCTATGCTGTAAAGGTTCAGGATTAGTGAAAGCACTTCATAAAAAAGGCAAACATCAATAAGATCTGTGAGAATGCTGAAAAACTGGGCTCCTGGATGAAGGAGTCTGACTCGCCACATGCGCATCCCCCAATCAAGACACAAAACCCATACAGTCCACCTTGTTAGATTGAGGGCACTGGATAGAGGCATTCATGTAAATCATACAGATTTATTCAATGTAGCTGTGATTCCCTTGGATACATTGCAGAATAATATTATTCAACAGAGATAAGTCTGTCAGACAGTGTTGGCGCACTGAAATGAAAAGGTTATTTCTATCAGTGCTGCCGCACAGCCTTGAGCACAGGTATCTTTTTTGTCTTTGTGTTGTTTTACTCCTAACAGTAAAATTAGCATTCACCATCAGCAGAGGTGCATTACATACAAACTCGATTTAGCCTCCAATCTTCCACAGATTGATTGCTGAACCACAGGAGTAGAGATATGATGAAAGGATTTGTAATGAAACAACCCTGCATAGTTTTGAAAGTAAATTAGTAATTAGCTGCTACGGTGCATGTCTCAAGGCTCGGGTAATCAGTGGGAAGCGTTGTGATTCAAAGGTGCAGATGCTAAAACTTAGTGGACACACTGATGCGTGCTCCTTTGGAGTCACAAAACATGTCTTAATCCTATTCAAGTAGATCACTTACATACTATATAATACCAAGTCAATAGAGATACATGTAATCTCATTGCCTCTGAAAAAAAATGATTGCCCTAAAGATACTTTAAGTGGTATTAATTTCACTCTATTGATGGGGACCAGAGAAGGCGATGAGGCTGATACTGAATCTCTGGTGAAGCATTCAACAGAGGGAAACAGGTCACATGAATACTTCATGGGCTTTGGGTGCATATTTCCACACATCCATAATGTGATTGCCCTGCTAGAGTTTTTTTCTTCACATGAGCACATATGTGACATTCACTATATTTTAAATACACCATGGTTCACTGAGTTGTTGTTTTTTTTTAAATGTCTGTAGTCTCACTGCTCCGACCACACTGACACAGACAAATCTATGGCCATCACCATGGCAACTGTTACCTTTGGTGGCGAATGATCAGTCTGAATGAGCATCAGTAGCTGAACTCTAGAAATTAATCAACAAGTAGAAGGGATTTGAATTAATTGTACACTAATTAGTCGCCCTTTATATTTAACCAATCAGAGAGCAAAATGTGAACCGTCAATCATCTACCCTCACATCATTATACTGAGGAAATGAACTAACTCGCTTTCAGGGGAGCTTGTCAGCTTAGCTGTGACCCAATTAATACCAAAGGGCAGTGCCTTGGAGAGTAGTGTCGTCGTGCTTCACCATGATAACGAGTTCAACCTCTGAACTGGTAATGGCTGCTGTGTAAGTTTGACTATAATGCATAAAACAATTTAAAGAGTCAATATCTGCATCAACAGCAGAGGCATTTTTATGTTTACAAAGTAATGACAGAACAACATGAGCCCGCAGCTGAAACCGAGCATGATAGTACAGCTTGATTTCCCTCTGCTGCATATTAATAAATACACAGCATGTTCCGTAATATCAAGGCTCACTTTGCATGTATCTGTTTAGAGGAGTTTCTAACTTAAATAGTATAAAGTTAGCAAGTGTGCCTTGAGAAGGGATTGACATGATGTTATTAAAATGTAGGAACAGGAACCCTGTCATGCTCACCTCAGTGAGATTGCCTTATCATTTCCGGGGAAGCATGAACGGTATGATGAAGTGTAAATGCGCTGAGCGCCTTCAGAGATTGGACGACCTGTCTTTCCAATTACATCCAGTGAAGCATCAAATGGATGTCAGCATGAGATAAAATTATCCTTCTGTGGGTGTGAATATATGAACTTAAGCATCAGCAGTGTTTTTCATCAACACTATTTTCTGTGCCTGCATAAACAACGCGGCAGATTTATTATTTTTTTAATCTGCCTGAAGTACACTCCGATCTGTGCTTCACTTTTAAGAGCTTGTGCCACAGTCAGGAACATGGAGGTGACTATTACATCCAGCTCTGCTCCAGCAAGCATGAAGAGATGCAGGCAGAGGAAAAAAAAATAACTACATATATGGTATATCTGAGTATATATGGCTCCCATCATTTGAAATTGCATATACATGATAAAATCCAAAACACACTGACAGAAAATGACTTGTTTTCCTGCCACTTTGAAGCAGATATAACCTTTCAACATACAGCCCCACAGTTTTTTATTGTGCTGTAACAGACTGGCAGGAAAAACTGTGAGAAAATAGATTAAGTGAATTGAACTGTAATTAATATTAAAGAAAAATGTTTAAAGCTCCGTAAATAGCTCACCATAACACAGTGAGTTTTCTTCTTTGACTTTCCCAGGAAACCTTAATGAAACAGAGGCTTTATTATTCTGCTGACGTTCAGACTAGCACTTCTCAGTTTACTCTTCATAAAGCACTTTAAAATGTAAATGACTTGTTAACACACTTCTTCCTACTGGGAGAGTTTAATGATGCGAAACAAAACAGTGCCTTATTATTCCATACAGCAGCAGAAGTGGAATCTCTGATGTATTCAGAGGATGACTGTTTGAAATAGCTTTCTTCTTGTTTATGCAGAGCTGAGTTACAACATCCATTTTTTTGTGTACATGCTGTGATCAGCTGACCCATGCCTATATTCAGTAATATATAAGCAGATGTTGCATGATGCATCATGACTGATTTCCAACCCCCATGAAGCTAAAGATGGAAGTTGGAACTAAAGAACAACATGGGCTTAAACTGATGAGTCCTAACAATGTCTGTGTAGAAGAAGTTTCTGTTATATCTGCTCCCTCTTCAGGACATTTTGAGCATTTTAAGGACATTATTTATAACTTCTACGCAGATGACATTCAATTATATATAGGATCTCTTTTAAGCCTCAAGGTGTTTCTTATTTATGGATCTTGCACAGGTGCTTCGACGCTATTAAAATTTGGATGGCTGACAATTTTCTCCAACTTTAATGAAAAGAAAACATTAGTCCTTGTCTGTGCACCGGAGAGATTTGTGGCTAAGGTAATGGAAACTTGGTCCGCTTGCCACTTTTGCTAAATCTTCTATCAGGAGCCTAGGGATAACATGTGACTTAGCCATCACTCTGGATGCTTACGTTAAATCTCTGGTTCACTCTTGCTTTTATCACTTAAGAAAGATTGCCAGATTGAGTTCCATTGTGCTAATTGGAATTGGAAATTGTTATTCATTCCTTTATTTCATCACATGTGGTTTATTGTAACGCATTGTTCACTCGTTTTAACAAAGCTTCCTTAGAACGTCTGCAGGTTGTTCAGAATGCCACTGTAAGGCTTCTGAGTAATTTTTCTAAGAAATCTCATGTCATCATTTCCATTGCTATTTATCTATTTCTTTTATTTTTTTATACATTCTATTTTATTTTATATATTTATGTGTGACTTTCTACAGTGTGGCACTGAAACAGGAGTGGGCCTCCAATCTCATTGTACATATAATGACCGTATAATGACAAATAAAGGCATTCTATTCTATTCTATTCTATTCTATTCTATTCTATTCTAATTCAGTTGCACTGGCTTCCCATTAACTTCAGAGTCCACTTTAAGATTCTGTTTTTGATTTGTAGAGCTCTGCATGGACAAGCACCAGCGTACATCAATGAACTTTTATATCAATCAATACAGCCAATAGGTCCCTGCGGTCATGTGATCAGGGTCTGCTGACTGTACAGCATACAAGACTGACAACTGAAGGAGGCAGAGCTTCTACAACAGTGGGCCACAGATTCTCTCCCACTGAGCCTGACATCTGTGGACTTGGCAATCTCTTTTAAAAAGTTGTTAAAGACTTGTGTGTGATATTTATCTTTAAAAGTGCCATATAAATTTTAATCTGTAAGTCACGTTACTCAGCAGGTATAATGAAATGCATCTTGGTACTTATTAGTTTTTTAAAAGCAATATCTAAATTAACTTTCATTTCAATAGTCAACATGACATAAAAACTGCATGTACAGAATATCCTGTCATATCTGATTAAAATTATACATAAATGCTTGCCCACAAATTAAATAAAAACAATTCCACTGGAAGTTATACTTCTGCAATAGTCTTTTGCAAACTTCTCCCATAAATTTGCATTTGAAGTTACTCTGTTTATACTCTGAAGCACTGCAAATGCAACTTTATTAATACCTGCAGCACAAACGCACGGTTATGAAAGGGTGCAGGCAGGACCATGCAGGCTACTTACTTAGCAGCCTCCACATCATCAGCCAGAAGGACCTCCAGGCTGCAGCCCATGAGAACTTATTTTGCTTGGTAGTATTTTGTAATAAACCGCCTATTAGATTGAATTAACTCATTAACTGTAGATGCTGGAACGGCATTCTGGCTCATTCTAGCCCACTTTAACCCCTGCTTACACTATGCAATGACAGATAACCGAGTCAGTATATTGTTGTATTGCATCCATGCATACAACCATGTCCTTGTGTAAGGAAGGACATGGTAAGTGTCAGCAGTCAGCAGCCATCTCTGCAACATCTCTGGGGAGTTAAAAAATGCTAAAAGGTGCCTAAAAAAAGGCTTTTTCCTCCACAGGCAAGACTTAACATTATGGCTTCATTCATGGCACAATCCAGAGTGCTGACACGATCAATTTCTCATGCTCACCCCAACAGAGCACTGAACAAATACTATGCTAATTCACATTATAGATACAGTGAGATGAGAAAAAACATACATACACTTACCTATAACTTGAATGCAATAGCAAGCAGATATGTCTGCCACTACATGGTTTAACTGTAATGACCCTAAACAGCGGTGCAACAACACAATTGGCTTGTAGATGTACAATTTGGCTCTTACAAAGCAGATGATTGACTCTTTGTGATGGGGCAGGACAAGTCTTTCTTAATGTGTTTTCTATTGAATCATTTGAAATTAGCAGCAACATGTTTAAACTTAACCTTAAAATCCCAAAGCTCTCAGAATGCTGATGTTTGAATAAAGTGATGGATTTCCATTAGATTTCTGTATTATATTTATGGATCCTTATGCTATTCCCCTAATGTAAAAATTGGAGCAGTAATTTATTTGTTTAATACTTTAAAAATATATTATGTCTAGTTTCTTCTTCTTCTTTTCAGTTCAGTTGCAAGCATCTTTATCTGTGTGAGAAAGATCCTCTGCTCTGGATAACCACTGGGAATATTCAGAGGTAGAAAACATGCCATCTGAAATGCAAGGCCGGATCATCAGCTTGGGTCCTTATCTCTCTCTAGATGGAGGTATTTATCTCTGAGGGGATGCCTGCTTTGATACGCCTTTGCAATAAATCTGTCTCCAGTCTTCAAAGAGACAATGCACTCTCTGTGAAACATATTATACCCACATGATGGCTTAAAACCTTCTTACAGGATTCATTCGACTCACTGACTTAGTGGCTAATTGTTTCTTTAACCTGTGTGCGATAAAGTAATCCAGATTCTAACGGCCTACTATCTTGTATTTCTCACAATTGCCTACCCTCATTGTTGTGTTCAGCCATTATACTGAATGATATTTTAGCAATGTCAGGGACACAGAAGAGACTCTATTGCAAATCAATCATATCTATTGTCTCCAAAGAGACTCAGTTGCCAGAGAACAATAGGAAGAGGTGCAAGTCGCGAGTTTGGCACACACTGTGATAAAGAGCAGGTTTTTGAGAAACACATTGGCTTTGAGTTAGCTAATTACTTTTCAAATTGACCCATTTATCTTAATCTAAAAGGCTTCAAGATAAGACTGTATTACTTAGCAGTGCTGAAAAGCCTTTGTTATGGGTGGATAATGGATGGATGTCATAAAAACAAAAGAATAAAGGTGAGAGATTAAAGCATGAAGAGAAATAGATTTTCCCTACAAGTGCTGAAATGCTCAGGGTAGTTATTATCCACAGGCAAATAAAATGACCCGTCGGGGGTATTTTTGTTTAGATTCAGGTTTAAAGGTGAGTATATTTATATGTATTCAGTGAAATTTCAAAAGGTGTCCTTTGCCTTTAGAGTCATGGTGCAGTGATCACAGCAATGCCCAACACGTCACACCTCTTGGTGTCATTTAGTTCACTGGGAAATCCTTTACCATGTAGGGTTATCATTTAGGCATATTTTACCCAAACCACAACCTTTTCCTAAAACTGACTGGCTGGTTTAGGTACCCTAAACTGAATGAAAATAAAGTCAAATAAAGTGCCCAACCACAAACCTTCCACATGGGACAAGAACCATGGCCTCTTGATTGACAGTCCTCCTGAAAAAAAAAGAAGAAAAAACTCTTCTCACCTGAGCATCACATGAAGCAGCTTTGAAGTCTGTGCCAGTAGAAAACTGAGATTTGCTTTCTCTCTCTCAAATACAAAACAGCTTATATTTATCAACTTTTGGAAAGCTTTTGGAACAAAAACTTTCCCTCCAAACACTCATCATGCTCTGCCATTGTTTGCACTAAGCTAAAAAAAAAAGCTAATGTCTTGTTCATGGTTTTGTCACGTGCCAACTGTGATGTCGCCATTTATATGTGCGCTTGAATGCACGCTAGACTTGCTGCAGTCGCCACTCAGAAAAAAAAGAACCCAAAAAACCCATCTCTTATTTGTTAGGCTTGGAAAAATACAGTTTGAGTTAAAATATACCCATTTGCAAAATTACACAATTCTGTTTTGTTTGTTGCCAGGGTGCCGGGTTCTGCCCCATCTAAAGGCAGATAACACCAGCACACCTTTCACATGCATTTATTCACACAACCTTAAAGGCCAGTTTAAAATGTAACTATAAGTCATAATAAAGACTTTCACAAATGACCTATGGCGTCATTTTTCGTGGGGAGGACAGTCTCATTATAACATTCAGTACAACAGTAATGAGTAATGCACTACACCTTAGATACAGGGCAGGTTTTCAGAGGGCGGATTTGTTTTTCTCTAAAGCTTGACATGGACCATGCCAATTGTGAAGACAGTCTCATTAAAGACTACCTCCCCTTGTGTGACAGCAGCCATTTGTTTAAGAGTCTATCTTCTCTCCAGCCAACCCACATGTGATAAGTCAAAACACAGGAGCGCTAGCAGAGACACCTGACAAATGACAGTGTACACCTGCCTCAGATCATTGCGCCATCTCTCTAGAAAAATAACCTCTGAGAAGATTCAATTTCCAGTAATGAATCTCAGTTAAGATGAAAAAAAAAAAAACCCTGCAAGATGTTAATATGCTGTGCACACACAGTATGTGAGCTGACAAGACGTCAGTCTTAAAAAGGAAGAAAAAATCGAATATTTGCAGCAACAGATGTAGGTCAGATGAAGCCATTCTTTAAAATATATCTACCACCAACATCTCACCTTCTCTAAAAAGGCAAAAATGTAATTGTAACTGTAGGTCAGCATTTTTGTTAAGCACGTGGTATATGTTGAATGTTTAGTAACACACACCCTGAAAATTCCAAATTACTGAAAGTTCCAGAATTTTCTAAATGGCTTTGGGACAAAATGAACAAGCATTTAAATATGTGGGCCTTGATTATTCTGCTACAAAGATCATGTGATCTCACAGAAAGCTCAAAAACATGCATTTTTAAAAATCTTCTTACATGTAACACTGGGTCATTAAAGACTACTGGACAGCTACAGTAGATCTTTACAGGTTGGAAAAGACTTACAGCTGCCCAAATTCTTCATTTAAAATCCAGCAGAACTCAATTTTACATGTACAGAAAAATATAATTCTGCCTCTCTCCGTATGCTGTATTTCATAGTGTTAAGATCGCTGCTCAGTGTGAGCTACTTAGATGCAACATGAGCTACAAAGAATGACAAAGTTTACCATAAAATAACCTGAGGCAAACACTGGCTCAGTAACCTCCGTCTCATTAAATATCTAATAATAGTGCAGGTCTTTCAACAACAAATAACACATGTGGTGGCAACACAAGAACAGAACAGAGCTTCACTTTAAAAGATAATTCTTGCCTGCCAGTATGTCACAAAATTATTGCACTATGAATATTTTTCAGCTTTTATTCCTAAAATATGAAATTTAAAACCAAAATCGTGAGGAAAAAAAAAATATTAATGACCGCAACTTTAAATAGGGAACACTGAGGGAGACTTTCACCACCAGAGCTATAATCCTCAAAGCCACCCCAATCTGAAGATATTTCATATGAAAATACCCAAAACATCCTCTTTTACTCCTAGACTGAACACTGTTGCATAAAACTGTCTATTACTGGTGATATTAAGACATAAAAAATGCTATTGGAGCCGCGAAGGGTTAAGCTCCCGTAGCTCCTGTGTGCTGTCTGTATTTCAGTTCCATTATAGCAGTCTCCCTCTGGCTGTATCGAATGTCTGCTGCTCAGGATGTGGTGCAACAATTAATCCTCAGATTGATTCACTTCCTATTGAATTGCCCCCAAACTCAAGCTGTAACTCAACCTGTCCTTGCTAATCTAAGACCCTGCTTTACTCAAACACCTTACAAAAAAGAGGTGAGACGTAAAGCAACTATTTGTTCATCAATTTAAGACATTTTAAATTGATCAGATGCAGTATATGAATCTGATGCGGTTTCTTTGTCAGCTACTGCATCCAGATTCAATGTGAAGTTTTACTTTTACTGCATTAAGCAGGCTTAGACAGGACAGAAATATACTTTTCCAGACAATATCTGTCTGTAGTCTACAGCCAGGTAATAGTTAATGCACTATAGGCCTCAGTCACACACGCCTAGAGACTGGTTGGCAACACACTGGCAGCCAGCTGCTAGGGAAAAACGTGTATTCCTCTACTCGTTGGTGAGTAGTTGCTGGAGGTTGTTGGCTGTTGCTACAGTAGGTGAAATCGGTCACAAAGAGGATGCTGCACCAAAAACCTCCTTGTACCCGCTTTGGTTATTGATACTTTGCAGTTGTTTGCAAGCACTCTCTGCCTACTTGCTAAGCGGTAGTGAAACTTGGAAAAATTGATGCAAACCAGGAATGGAGACCAACCAACACATTCAAAACACACTGAAAGCACTACTTTGAATTTGAAGGTGAACAATTGTCCTTTCCAGTTTGTGTCACACTGTTCAGCTTCACTACTGCTCTGCAAATGCCTGCGGAGGGTTTGCAGGCAAATTGGCATCTTCCATGCAAACCATGGGTGACTGTGACAATCTGCTAGCAGCTGTCCTGGGCCGTGTGCCCAGCGTTCTGTGTTTTATTTTTGTAGGTACTGTTTTCACTGAGTTCTGTTATGTTCCTAGTTTGTTTTGGTTTTGATCATCCATCTTGTTTCCTGTCTTGTTATTAGTTATTGTTTACATGTTGAATTCTAGTTCCCTTTGTTCCTGTCTCTCCTGCGTCTCTGTGTTCTAGTGGCTGCCCTGTTCCTCCATCATGTCGCTGGTCTGATGTGTCTCGTTGTGGTGGTTATTTCCTGTGTGGTGTGTCAAGTCTGTGTTTCTGTCTCCGTCTAGTTGTTTCCTGTTTTACTTTGACAGTCCCTTGACCCAGGTGCTTTGTGTTTAGTTTTGCTTCCCCTTGTCTCGTCTGTATAATTAGTTTCCGCTGTGCCCCTCACCTGTTGCCCGTTCCCTGATTACCTTGTGTGCGTATTTAAGCCCTTAGTTTTTCTCTGTTCGTTGTCGCACTGTCGGCAGTGATTCTTGCTGTGTGTCTCCCCGTTTCATGTGTCCCTTAGTTTTTGTTCTGGCATCTGTCCAGCCCAGTTTATTTGTATTAGTTGTCATCTTTCTCAATAAATCCCACTGAAGTTCAGTTTACCTTTTGACTCCTGCATTTGGGGTCCAACCTTTGCCTGCCTGCCACAGCTAACCATGACAGCAACCAAAGCAATCACACGGAGGTTGTTGGTGCAGCACCCTCTTTGTGATAAGTTTCACCTGGCTGCCCACAACTGTTCGCCAACTGGTTGGCGAATACAAATTTTTCCTTGGCAGCCTGTGGCTATCAGGGGGTCACCAACCAGTCTCTAAGCTTGTGTGACTGAGGCCATAGCATAAAGACTGGAAACAGGGAAACAGTTGGTCTGTCTGTGCTCAAATGTAACATCTACAAAACACTCCAGTGCTGAGTTTATTGCTCAAATAAAATAATTGTATTACACATTGCCTGTTTCCTATTACACACTGCTTATTACCTTTTTTAAAAGAAATTATTACATATTATTAGAATTTCGTGAAAGTGGTTCATTGTACTTCTTGTTACATAAATTTTGCATTGCTCTGCTCAGTGACCTGAGAGTATCACATGATTACCAGTTAAAAATATAAGCCTACATGCCGACACACTGGCACTAGCAAAGTTGGTGAAAAACCAGCCCTAAGAGGATTTCACAGAAAAGTGTTGTGGCCACAGTGATTCTACTATAGAAACAGGCAGTTACAAAGCTACATGTTTACTGCTCATCACTGCCTTTGTTACCTGTTCACCACAAATTACAGGCCTTAGGTGTTGAGTTGTGGTCAGCATACACTCAACTTTAACTTCACTCTGGGTTTTTCGCTAGCTTTGTGTTAGCATGCTTTCTCTGTGCATCCTCGCAAACAGCTGATGTTATTTTAGCAGCAGGATGGCGTTGTTGCTTCTGGTCTGGGCATAATTTGCACATTGCCTTATTACTGATCTTTCCCGCTTAAAGAAGGAAACTAATAACGATACCTATACCACTTGACAATTTTTGTCCTCCATTACTGAATTTAGTACAGTAAAAAACAACAAAAAAAAACAAACAAACAACCCCCCCCCCCCCAAAAAATATATATATAGACACAATGTGATTACATAACACAATCTTTGGAACACATTATACCAAACACTGCATCAGTATTTAGAAGACTTTCACTGACTGCAGAAAACAGTGATTTCTATCATTAGGTGTTTACCACTATGAATAAACTGTCCTTCAGTACTCAAAACAAATCCAGTGAGCAGCAAAAAATGAAGAGATGTAATGAAAACATTTAAGGTGAAAGAAAGAATCCCATTTCTTTTGTTCATGAAGACAAAATATTGATATTCAGATATACTGAAGCTGCAGAATTTAAAATGTGCTGCAGCCCTATTGCCTCAGATCATATTTCCACCGATAAAGTGTTAGAGCAGCATTTTTTTGGAGTGAGATTTCATATCACTTCTGGGAGACAATATATTTATATTAAAAGGCTCTCAGTGCAATCAATCTTTCCACAGGGACATGAAAAAGGAGCTTAATACGTTTTATCAGCAGTACCTTTTTTTAGAGCCTATAGTAGTCCTGTTCATTATGATTATAGTGCAGCAGTATAGGGCTCAAGGGGCCGCTTTGAAATTGTGAGAACAAATATTCCACAACTGGGAAATTTGTGTGGGGTTCAGTCGGCCAGACAGTTTAAACCACTGAGTTCTGGGGACAGTATGCTGTGAACATCATTGTGCAACATGAGACGGTAACAATACTAATCCGCTTCAAAGGCAATGTGCTTGTCACAAGTCCTTTAAAAGCTCCCTTCCCCAGTCAGAAAGTGCCAGAGGGAAAACCACTAGGCTGCACTTTGATCTTGCCAGGTCTATCACTTTTGATAAGAGCCTCTGAAGCAAATTAGGAAAACATTGTCATTCAAGAAGCAAGCCTGGCTGCATGGCATGTTAATTAATGTAAACTGCTGGAAGCTCAAACTGCACTGCAAGGGGCTGAAATTCTCTATTTTCTGTTGGTTTTTCATTCATTTGGCAAAGATTTAATCCTTTGAACACACGTGTTGGCCGTTTCTGACAGTGCTTTAAGATAACACAGATCCGGAATGTCGGAACTTTATAACACTCTACATGACAAGAGAGTCAGAGAAATGTAGTCAAGATTAGCTGAAACCTGGTGGAGCGGAATACTGATATGGGTATATCAGTATGCAGATATTACAGATTAACTGTAGATTCACTGCAGAATTTATGTCCTGTGTCATCAGTGCAGAGAAATATTTGATTTATTATAACATTTACATTCCACACCACTTCCTTGGTGTGTAAAGCTAAATTACCCATTTCAAATGTTATCAGCCCAGTGAATGGCCATTATCAGTTTTAACCACCCCCATACAAATACACCGGCAGAAGACGGCCTCCTCCACTTACCTAAGATATTACCTCAGTGTTGGTTGTTCTACCCCGCTGAACCGAAATAATGCTGCCATTTAAAATAACAACTGTTCAAAACCGAAATAAAGGTTTGTGTTGGTGGAGTTTTGAATATCTGTATTTCCCGATTATCACATTTTTGTGACATTCTGCAGCATGCCACTTTTAAGGACATTTCAACGTGTCATTTAACACATTTTAAGCTTTCAAGCTACAGTTTTGTTAAAAATAAAGTTTATTTTTTTATGGGATTCTATGCAACTCTGTGAAAAATGAAGTACTGCTTCCATAGGAATCAAGAGGCTGAGTGGCAGCCAGGCTCTGCTAATCAAATACGCTTGATTAACTGAGAATCTGCAAGTGGGAGCACCTCTATAAAAGCACAAGTTTTGGCAGTTTGCTGCTCTGGAGCATTCAGGTGTGTTAACACAATGCCAAGGAAGAATTTGCTACCCATCGATCTGGGAAGGGTTATAAGGCTATTTCCAAATAGTCTGGAATCCATCATTCTACAGTGAGCAAGATTATTCAAGTGGAAAACATTCAAGACAGTTCCCAATCTTCCCTGCAGTGGACATCCCAGCAAATTTACACCCAAAGTCAGACCATTCAATACCAGAGGTGGCAAAAGTACAGGCATTCTGTACTTAAGTAGAAGTACAGATTCTTGTGTTAAAAAATACTCTGGTAAAAGTTAAAGTACTGATTGAACTTCTTTACTCAAGTAAAAGTAAAAAAGTACAGGCTCTGAAATGTACTCAAAGTGAGAAAGTAAAAGTAGCTCTTTGGAGGACGTTTCTACCAACTATTTTTGTATAAAGCTAACTGAACCTACTATATTGATATAATAAAATGGTATAAACTGAGAATAAAAACATTATTCCAACCTAAATTCTAATTAATGTACTCAGCTTGAATCTCTTACCTTCATTGTAGCAGGTGGCTCTGCCTCCACACATAAACACAAATATTACTACAGTCGGGGGTTATAGTGGGATTCAGCAGGTGGTGGTGGTGGTGGTGGTGGTGGTGGTGGGGGGGGGGGGTCTCTAAGATCAGTTGATGTGGCTCAGCATTTCACAGTATGAAAAAAACATACCTTTTACATCATATACAGATCAATATCTGATTTTTTAAAAATGAGGACATTACATGTAGGCTTTAAATTTATAGTTTATCAAATGTCACTGAGCAGTCCTTCCCTTTAAATCCAAACTGTCTGCTTCGTCTTTCTTACGTCTCTCCGTCTCAGAGTGAACTTCTCTCTCATTCTGGGAAACACAGCAGCTTGACCTTTAGCTAGCAGACACAATGTGTGACAAACTGCATGCAAACAGTTTGTGTGTTTACTGATATTTGTTGAGCTGACAGAAATGATACTCCCTTTATGCTCGCTCTGCTTCAGTAGTGCTAGCAAGATGCTGAAGTACCATGACCACAATTTACGGACATCTGCACTCGGTCCGGCCCACTGTAACTCCTGAGTACAGCTCTATAAATGATGCATAAATTATATGTTTTTGCCTCTTTAATCATTTCACGTATGTAATAAGTGATGGAGGCTACTCCAGTGGGATTGGCTTTTGTGTATTATGGTTCCTTCGTTTAGTCTCGGATTGGTTTGATGTTTGAAGGCGTGCAGTTACCTGAAATAAAAACTCAGATATTTGTGTAAAAATGTATGGAGTAAAAGTAAAAAGTTGTCAGAAAAATAAATACTCAAGAAAAGTATAGATACCTGAAAAATCTACTTAAGAACAGTAACAAAGTATTTGCACTTCTTTAATTTCCACCTCTGTTCAATACTAAGAGAAACTGCAAAAACCCCAAGAATGAGATCTCAGACTTTACAGGCCTCAGTTAGCATGTTAAATGTTAAAGTTCATGACAATACAATTAAAAAAAACTGACCATTTGTGGCTTGTTTGGAAAAGTTTTCAGGAGAAAGGCTCTTCTCTCTAAAAAGAACACGGCAGCATATCTTTGGTTTACAAAGTTGCATCTGAACAAACCACAAGACTTCTGGAGCAATGTTCTTTGGACAGAAGAGACCAAAGTGTAGATGTTTGGCTATAATGCACAGAACCAAATACAGCATACATCAGCACAGCCACGTCATACAAACTGTCAAACACGGTGGTGGAGGGGTGATGATTTAGGCTCGTTTTCCACAGTATCTGGACACCCTGCTGGCACTGAGCTGACCATGAACTCCTCTGTATACCAAAGTATTCTAGGGGTGTACTTAGTTTTTCACATGGCTGCATAGACTCATATGAAAGCCTTCTAGTTCACATGATATATGACATTAACACAAGGGCTTGGTTTAAAATGAATCTGGCACCGTTGGCTAGCCATACCTGTGGGACTGATTACAGAACCATTCACTGGGTGGGTAACAGCTGAATCAGGTGGATAAAATTATTGACAACCATGAAAACATAATGGTATAAGAAATACTAATATGTGAATATGTGAAGCTGGACTAGCAGCAGGGAGAGCGGCTCTACTCTTAATATGCCACCTGTGCTCAGCTCTGCCTGTTAGCGGAGAGAGCGGCACTTGTATCGATTCCTACTGGAGACGAGATGAGAAAACATTTCTCTGAGCTCTTTGATGTGTGAAACCATTTATAGCTTTTCTTTAGCTTCAAACCTCTTTATGTCCTCAGCCATTTCTAGCTTCTGACATTACTGAAAGTTATAGTGTCTCTCTCTCAGATTGTAGCCTAAAGACGACCATTTACTCCCATCCTCTGCGAGGTGTTGCGTTTGTAGAGAAATTGAGAGGGCAGTATGGACTGCGCATAAAAAGTCTGTAAGTGGTTCATAGACTGTACTGGCCAGAAGGATTTGATAATACTAAATAAAACATGTCAGTCTATAAATAACGTGTTAGCTTCTCCTCTCAGTTTGAGAGAAAAACAAAACTGGCATTCAAGTGTCATTCCCCAACCACAGTGTAACCTGAAAATAAACAAGAGAGGAAGAGAAAACATTTACAGTTCATTCTCCTCTTGATAATGAGAGCTCGCTGAGTCAATCAGCAGAAAACTAACATGCCGAGGGGCGTCTCTCGCGGAGGCACCCCGTGTCTACTGAGCCCGAAAATCTAAATACTCTGAAGGCACTGACTTATTTAAATGAGATGGATGTTCCTCCCATGCTGCATGGCGCTCCTCAGACATTTGCAGGATTATCTGAGACTCTTGGATGGGGCTTTTTTTTTGTCCATATGCATTTCTGGGTACAATTTGGAGTAATTTCCTGCAACTGTTTGTATATTGAGGCGCTTCAGGCCGTGTTTTCAGAAAGTTTTTCTGTAAAAGCTTTACAGTATATCAATCTTGCTGAGAAGAAGCTGGTTACTATTACTGCCACAACTCTAACTTTGAAATATTTGAATGATCACATCATACGTCACTTTATGGTCATTTTGCGTCTCTTCTTGGTTGAATCGGGCCTCTTTGTGATCATGCTGCATGTATTTGTGGTTACCTTGTCACTTTATGGTTGCTTTGCATCTCTATATGTGGTAATTGTGCACATTGTTGCAATGTTTTGCTCTTTTTGTAGCTATTTTAAATCTCTTTGTTTGCTTAGTTTCTAGATGTACCTTTTATTTTTCCTCTGAACCATATGTAATCAGAAATATGCGATCACTGAGGATGCATTTCGCTAGCCTCTCTTTGAATTGGTGCTTTGCCACGAAACGCCCATAAATGGTCATTAAGATATCAAAACCTCAGAGCACACTCTGTGTTATTGGAAGTCATACTTGTTTTATTTTACACTTCTGAGGCGGCACATATCACTGTGCAAAGGTCACGTAAGAGTGATGAGACTACAGCAGGAGACAACTAACTGTGAACATGAGAAGCATCAGTCTCTGATCAATAATGAGCTTATGACAGTGATGGACTGTAGGAATTGCAGAGAAATTGGAGAGACAAATTGTTCAGAGCCTGGAGTACACAGCTCCACCTTGTTTCAAGGTCACTGTAGTAGCTTGATGGGAAATGTTTGCTGTCTGACGTGATCTTCCAAAAATCCCTTTACTTAAAAGAGAGAAAAGCACCAAACACTACCGTTTTGCGAAGTAGGGAGTAGGTTTTTGTTATTATTAGCTGTAAAATATTTTCTGAGTTGTTAAAATTTTCCATGATTCTTCACCAAATCACAGCCAACCATATTCAGTCCCGTCAAGCTGATCTACAGTTTGGTTAAAACCAATGTGGCTTTTTTTTTTTATACTGACATTCTTTTTTTCAAGTTTGTTTGGATTCAGCCTGAAGGATGCATGCATAGTTGGCAAACTGCGGTGCAATGCCTCAGCGCATGACATGTCCACAATGACCCTCGTGTTATGAAATTTACATCACTCAGAAGAAAAGTGTACTCTCTGAAAATGAAACTATAACACTGGCGCAAGTGCGTTTTTTTAACCCTGTGCTCTGAGAGTAAGAGGAGTCACACACTTTGTGTGTACGTTACTACTTTGAGTTCCAAATGCTGAATCCAGTGTAGAGTGGGGATTAGCATTGCACTAGAGTTTGCACATGTTGCCAGGGGTTAAAGTGGGATTTGGCAGGTGGGAGAATCTAAATATCTGGTTTAGTGGTGCAGCGGGGGAATCACTCAGCTCAAAATAACTCTCAAAATGATTTGTGAGCACTGATGGGCCAGTATTTTCTTTGCAGACAGACAGCATTATACAATTATGTCTGCTTTCCAGCCTCTGCCCATAACATAACCTATTAATCCATTTAATAGGTCTGCAAAGATATTTCTCGATATAAATTCAATTGATAACTTTAAGGGCACATCATATAAACAGATACATGTTTAAAATGGACATTTCTTATGCAAGCTTTTATTTTTTCCCCCAGATTATCAAGTGTTAGTGCCTGCAGCTACCGACACCGACTTCTCTGCCAACACTTGCAAACTACTCGCCGAGTGTGATGCAAAATGGAAATGAGAACGTTCAACTTCAAAGTATAAGGTGCACCTTTTGAAACATGCTGGTTTCAGCAGTAAGGCAAATATTCCCTGTTTCTGCTTTGCATTGCAGTTTTTCAAGTTTCAGTGCAGCTAAAAGAATAAATGGCGTTTACAGACAAGTCAGCGTCTTCCATGCAAACTATGATTGCAGCAATCTGCTAGTGACCAAAGCGATCACAAGGAGGTTTTTGGTGCAGCAATCTCCTTGCAACTCCGGCAACCACTCATGAATACTTATTTTTCTCTAGAGACGGGAGGTTGCCAGGGGATTGCTCACTGGTCTCTAAGCCCGAGGCCTAAATGTAACAAATGAGTAATCAATTCCACAACGGGCTACACCCCATTTCAGTAGGGCCCCCGCTCACTACCACGGCCTGACACATAATACTGCTGAAGAGCAGCTGCAACTACTGCCTCTATACTCAGTAGTTCCTCCCACTCTAGGAAATAGTGATTAAACACAAATTAAGTATTAAATGAACTTTTAACAGCGCTCAATCAAATGTGATTGAAAAAGAACAATTTTAATAGGGAAAACAAATATAGTTATATTAAGAGAATGTATCAACACATCCTTAAGACATCAGACAAAACTCCCCCTTCCTCATACCGCTCTTGGCACGTTCCCCCAGGAACCTGACCATAAAGGTTATCCAAAAAGGCTTGGCCTGGTTTGGCACTTACTGGGTTCTAACTACGTGGATGCTAAACACAGTCTGGAGGAGATGTGAGGAATAAACAAACTGATCAAATCTTAAAACTAGCATTTTTATTCAGGCCGCACTACACAAGCAACACGGCAAGTTTATAAGCACTGTGTGTTGTGTTTGGAAGGCCTTCCCTGTGACAGGTGCATAAAGTAGATTAGCAAGAAGAATCTGCCATTTTTATTCATGTTAAAATTACACAAGTTTTATATTTAAGTGAACCTTTGTTTTAATGCTGAATCACAGTGTTATTGTGTTTTTTAACTGTCTGAAATGCATTGAAAGTGAAACTCAGCAAATTTACATTTGACTTTCTTCCACAAATGCAGTTTTGTGTATTTTCAAAGCATATTTGTGCAGCAGAAAGACATGAACTGCATAGATGAACTGCACATTTCAAATCTTGTCATCTTGTCGTTTCAGTACTGAACAATCTGCTTTTGTCCTATTGTGCAGGTTGCTTTAAATACACTGTTCAATACTTTAACAGGTTAAATATAGATAAAGCTGAAATCCCCCTTTACTATTTGACCTGAAAACCAGTTAAAGTTGCTGGCTGGACGTAATATTCGGGCAACCTTCTGCCTACACTGCTATGCCAAACTGGAAGCACAGAAAACATTGATTTGGCTTCAGACTAAGCAGGTTTGAAAATACCACAGCCAACAATACAAAGCAGAAAATCAATACCCAAGCATAATACAGTTTCACTGCCAATTGCTGTTCCTTAAGTGGACTAAACCTGGAATTACAGAAATTAAAACACGATTGATTTCTCACTTGCTACTTAGGGATACAAGCAACAATATGAGATGAGATGTGCTACTTGACCACCTTCTCAGCGGAGAACCACATTTGTATTGAAGGCAAAGTGTGGCTGCAATCTCACTGCGAGCCTGAAACCAATAGAAAATATTAATCACATGCAGGAGGCAAAGCAGACATACGGTTAAAACACACACACGTGAAACAATGTACAGAGAGAGAGAGAGAGAAAGAGAGAGAGAGAGAAATTATTATATTCCCTGTCTCCACTCCCCTGGTACAATGACAGGCTTCGCATAAAAGACATGATTTTCTTTGGAAAAAAACAGCAAGTGGAGTACAGCCTGTGAAGAAAGATAGCAAGTTCCCAGAATATTTTTTTCTTTTTCTGCGAAAAGAGGCACAGTCATGATAAGCTTCTGGTACTTTTTGAGTCTTTTTCATTTTCAATTTGGGTTAACTGTGTGGTATATGACCATTTTCAGTCCAATCAAGCACTGATAAGTTGTAACTTAAGCACTCTCAGAGAGAAGATTGCATTAGACAGTCCAAAGGCAGACTGAGGTGATAAGTGGTCTGCCATCTCTGCACAGCTTGGTGGGTGATCTGTTGCAGCGAGGATCCCATCTAGAGCTGTGCTGTAGTTTGCGGGTGATGCTAAAGGGCGTCAACCACACTCCAGTGAGCCATTAATTCACATTGCAATCCAAATGTAGGCCTCTGCCACACACAGAGAGCCCCTTTGCTTTCCCAACATATGTACATATTCCAGCACACAGCCGCATTTTGGCACCCAGCTGAACACAAGTGGGAAAGTTAGAGTGGGGGGAAAAGAAAGAGAGAAAAAAATATTGGACAAACTTGAAAACAGCCTCTGTCAGAGGTTTAAATAATGCACAGTGCGAGTCAGCGTAGACAGTCTAGTCTGAAAGGAGTCATAAATACCACACAGATGTCAAACCTTCACTGTCTGCCACATCTGAGCTGCAGACAGCAGTACTTGGTCTGCTGACAGCATTACAACCCACACACACTGCACAATTTTTGCAGTTTCAAGCCATCGTGTTATTTCTTGTAAATAATTATCTATCTTTATTAGTTACATGCATTTACACCCAGAAGGCTCAATATAGAGCAAACTTTTGGGGAATTGATATTAGTCATTTTCTTTCTGAAAGTTTGGATTGATATCACTTTTATATTTGTACTGCATAAAGCTACAGGCAGCAGTTGGCCTAGCACAGCTGCTAAGCCAACTGTGAATACAGGGAGATGCTAACCTGGCTCAAAGCCTAACAAAATGCACCTACCAGCATATTAATTAACATACCCTTTGTTTATTCCATACAAATACACAAGCATAAAAATGAGAATTTGCAGCTTTAATAGGGCCTTCTATATTAATCAAATCAGCTTTAGGTGATTACGGCTTCATAGTTAGAATTTAAGATGTGAGGGTAATGTAGTCCTTCTAGAAGCATGTCCCGGCAATTAGCCGGCATCTTGTCAACACCTCTGGGCAGCTAATTCAGGGAGAGAGCCATAACTGCAAATTTAATGATCACGGAGGCCAGTGTTCCCTGTGATGCATTACTGTAATAACATTACATTACAGTTGCATTCATGTTGTTACCTGCATTACAAAGCTTTTTCAGTTACCTGCACAACACAATCAGCAGGAGGAGGAGTAGTGGGAGGAGGAGTGGAGACATGGACATTACTTTCATTTTTATTGCACGAAAGGGCAAGAGTGCAATGGTAAAGTGCAAACTGCATTACCCTGTTAACACAGCATCGGCTCGTTGCAAGCATCTGCACAAACAGAAAGGCTAACAGAAAGCTGGTGAAGAACCCAGAGTGACGTTGAACCTGAATGCATGCCGTCTCCAGCCCAGCAGCCAGAGCCCGATCTAACAAAAGCAGTGATGAGCAGTCAGGCTTGCAGCACCGTAGCCTTCTTTCCCAGTCGTTTCTCAAGTAGAATCGCTGGTGATGAAGTCTCTGAGCTGGTTTTCTACTTTGTGTTGTTGGCTTTGTGTTCAAATGTAAAACACCAAAAGGAAGACTGCATGTACTATGTGTCCTCGTTAGGATGGGGATTTGTGTCGGTGTGTGGGACTGTAGCCTAAAGTTTATATTGTTAACTGCAAATTATGTGGCAGTGCATTTCAGGACTAGTGCCAATGTAGTGCAAAGAGAATGTAATGGATACTGTAACACATTTATTTATCCTGGGAATAATTAAGTAACCCAATACATTTCAATTTCAAACAGCCAACACAATCAATACTGTACAAATACCATACTTTTATGCATACAATGAAGCAAGATAAACTACAGGGACACTTGCATACAGCTCTACTACAACAGCTATATTTATTACTACAGGCCAACACGATTGGCTAATATTTTTCTCGGCTTGGCTATTATAAACAAGGTGATTGACAAGCTGAGGACAAACTGAATTCTGCCATAAATTTATATCGTGGATTTGTTAAGTGTCTTTCCTCTGCCTTACAAGTTCTTCGGTGAAATCGATCTTTTCAATCTTAGCTTTACAAATAAAACTAATTAACACTGTGGTGACCCCGTGTGAATAAGGGAGCAGCCAAAAGTATCCACTGAACGCATTTCCCTTTCATTTTTAATAGTTTCTTTTGTTTTCCTGCGTCTATTGTTGTGATGCACTCGTCTTTTGTTTAAACAATCTTTATTTTCCAAATGCGAGGTGTGAAGGGCTCCGTGATTTTGTTCTTTGTGGCGCTGAATAATCAGGTGGACATCTGCTGGAACAAAGTCGTCTGAATATTGACATTGCCACCATCAAGAAGTCCCTCGTCTTAGTATAGCCTGTTTCCTTGGAAACGTGCCCTGCTCTCTCTGTCAGTCTGCTGGCCTCTGTTTTAATCTCTTCAAGTCCTGTGAGATGCTGCTGATGCTGTAACACACAACAGTCTATTCTGGTTTTCTGGGATATCTTGCTTTTTACTTCCCTAAATTCACTGGGTTTGCAAAAATGGAATATATCCCCATGTCCTTTGATGGTTCTAACAAATTAGTACTCACCTCAACTTAGATCTGATCTGTGTGTGTGTGTGTGTGTGTGTAAAATCCATTACCGACCTCCAAGGAGTGCTGAAACTACTGCTAAATCGTTTTAACATGATATCGCTAATCCCATTATTACAGTATGAAAAGGATACTTTCTGATTAGCAGTACACTTTAAAAAGTAAACATTTAACTGTTGTAGTTTAGCACACTTGAACATCGCAGATCTGTATCCTCACAACTCCTCGGGCTCTCTCTCTTTTTATGACATCTCAGTTCATAAAAACAGTTTGATCAACAGAATCTCCTTTGCTGCTGCTGCTGAGCCACAAACACAAATATTGTTCTGCAGATATATCTTTCAGCCCCTCTGGGAGCTGCATGCATTTGAAATTGAGGCTGTGGCAGACAGGGCTGAGGATGAATTTTGGTGAGGAGGCGAAATCAAGGGGGGGGGGGGGGGGTTTCAGGTGGCTAACAAAGCGCACCTGAGCCAAACAGCTGTGCAACACAGTGCACAGTATCATGTGGCTGGATAAAAGGATTAACTCTCCGGGTTTGACGCTTAACTATCAGCTCAGGTTGTGATTAATAAATCTGACTTTTTATGAAAAATGAACATAGCCACCATGACATGAAGCATTGCCTTGGAGACTTTCATTCTGAAGCCTCAAATCTGGCATTGTGGCCCTCACCGATATTAACCCATATATTTATTTAGAAGCCTGGCATATGCATACTTTGACAGCTGTTAGAGATATGGACTGTGTGGGCTAGTTGAAATATATATATATATGAAAAAGAAAGAAACTGAAGGAGTCTGTAAAGTCTCATTCTTCAACACACAATAATTAAAAACATCACATAGCAAAATACAGCTAGTGACAGTTTCTGTTAGAGAGGCATTAATGTAAAACATGTTGTACATACACACAAATACAGCAAAACAATTAAGATTAATTAAAAAAAAAGAAGGGATTAGCAGCTTATTTCAGGTGAGTAGTCTTGCAAGGCCAAGTTGCTGTGTCCACATGACACAATAGTTAGTCACAATCCAACCCTAACCTTAATACCACAGACACACAAGGGTCAGTCGATCAGCACGCTGACCGCTGAAATTAAGGCTGCAAGAACTGTAATATGTATGAAAATGCTACATTGTTGCATTTTTAATGCCTCTCACTATATTTTAAATTTAACCTGAATTATCAGATTCACCCAGGGCAATGTCCATACTTACAAAATGGGTCTTAAAAATGAAATATGTGCATATATTTATCAAAATCATTTTCTTAGTTATAATTAGAGTACCATCTGAAAACTCCAGAGTTTTGTTCTATTTGAATTAGAATATATACTGATTTTTGTTTTTGTAGTGCGCGACCCTGAACAGCATAAATGGAAAAGGATGGATGATTGAATAGATGGATGGATGGATGGATGGATGAAGGGATGGATGGTACAAATTCCATATTAAGTCTATCCAGTGAAAATAGCATTTTCTTCATGTATGTGACTGATTACTTCATGTTAAAAAGTATTCTATGTGTTATTTTATATTGTTGTGAAATGCAACTATATATCATTCAGACACTGTCATTAGTTGTCTTTGGCAATGTGAATTATTTGATCAGTGTGTGCTTAAATATGGGACTTGCAGGTCAGCCTTACATTGCCTCAGATTTCAAAGTGTGAAAAAAACATGCTGGAAGTGGGTCGATGAAACCTGAAAAGTATTTGATATATGAAGCTATATCATTATATATGTCCAAACTTTGGAGCACAACATTTTTAGGCAAATCAGAGGGTGGTCGAGCTGAAGAGCCATGGTGATTTGAGATAACATGTCCCAAGGTACATCAGTAATTCATTGTGACATTAAATGCTAAAAATAGGAAAACTAAACTGTGAAGCTGCGCACTGAGAGCATCTTTTAGTTTAACCAAATACTGAGCAAGACAAAACAGCACCTTTCTGTCAATCAAAGCCTACACCCTTAATAATATATAAGATGTTTTAATGCAATTTAAGTAACTGTCATTAAAAAAATACCCATCAAACTAAAACCTTTTGCACAAGGCTGTAAACATATTTATTTCTGCAATAGAGTTGAGTCTTTTAACATGGGAATCCATGAGGATTAACTCACTTGACCATTCAAATAGGGAGTGAGGTTGTTGGAAATGGCTGGAGTTTCATGCTTTATGATGTCCCTATGGATTGTCCTTGAGTGTTTTTGTGAGGAGATTCATTTTATTAAGCACACTGTCTATTCAATTTTCCTAGAAAGATATAATCTGTGCAGCCTCATTGACATGTTTTTCTCAAATAAACTGTGTGAAACATCATATCAAAAAGAGCAAAGTCTCCTTGGTAGGAAGGTCGAATATATTTTAAGCTTAACAGAAAAGCTCTGACAGCTCCAGATTAATGTTGTCACCAAACTAACCGTCGGCTGACAAAAATAAGCAGGCTGAATCTGTCCTGACCTCAGGAGTGCATATAATTTACAAACTAACATAATCATACACACAATGACAGCCAGGCTCACAGAAACACACACCTACATCCAAACATTAGAGACCCATTATCCATCACACAAACAGATAAAGAGGGGGGAAATTAGAGACATGTACTGTACTATAAAAGGTAGCATGTGTCTGCTTGAAATCCTCGACAAAGGACAAAATAATCGTCACAATCCTGAGCGGTAATTTGATTTAGTTTTAATTTTTAGTTTCAGAGGAAACATTAAATGAACTGAAATCTTACATTAAACATCCACCAGTGGAACCCTCATATTAAAATGTGTGTGCAACCAAGTGGCAACTGGAAACTGCAGTTCTGCAAGTGGCCACTTGAGGCTGTCTCCAAGAAAAGAGTCAACACCACAGACAGCATAAAGATGGATGTAGCTACCGAGCGTTTCTGCTGTCGCTATCTTGGTTGTAAAAACTGGGTGTGACAAGAAGGGGCAGGTCTGACTGTGAAACTGCATGCTCATTGGCTCATTACTTGTGATTTACAAGTTGTTAGGAAAAGTTAGGTACGTTTTTACAGAGGTCAACACAGAAAGTTAGTTTCCTATCGACTTCTATAGGAGCCGAAGTATTTTTATGATTGCAGCTATCGCCATCTGGTGGCCCTGGAAGCTACAACCACATTTTATACTGTCTATGGTCAACACCCATAGACCGCCCTGTGGATACGCCCAACTTTAGAACAGAAATAAACATGTTTCTCATCAATTTATTTTGTATTAAGGCTTAAAATTGTGCATTAATAACTGTGTGACAGGGGGGTGCCATCTTATCTTGTTCAATATTCAGCTGTTCCATGTTTGTTTTGAGTTTGTTTTTTGACAGTAAATTAGCATTTACTACCACAGTGATTTACAGATTTACCCTGACAACCTAGCAATCGCATGTCTGATAGTGCCTAGTAAATATAGTACTCTTTAAAAAAAAAAATAAATAAAAAATATCAAGATGCATTTGAATGCCAAAATTTAGGCTTGAAAGAGAAAATGTACAAACCAACGTGTGATGTCACTATGGGTAAGCCAGTTTTTTTAATTTTTATTTTTTTTTAATCATAGATGGTATAGAAGACAGCCATATCTTGATGGAAGCACCTTAAACTTGCATTCTTTGCAATGAACAGCAGAGTGAGATACCTGTAGTTGCAAACTTGTACAACTCTATTCAGCCTCAATAAGCTCTTTTCTGATGAGTCTAAATCTTTTACCCAAGTAATAGATGTATGTAAAATGTAAATAGACACATACAAAGAATGAGAAAGCCAGAGAAATGAGAGAGAGACAGAGTGCTATTGATTTGACAGCCAATTGAATTGCGTCTTTTCTTAGTTAATATAGTCTGATCTATCACCAACTGCAACCCGCTGCTGAGTACTAATTGTGATTTGCCCTGAGCACGTTGATCCTCTTTCAGTAAGACACCTGGGAGAACACAAATAATAATAATAAAGGATTTCGACAAACAGTGACTCATACAGTATTAATGAGCCAACCTTTTTATGCTTACCATCAGGGATGCTTTAAAAAAAAAACCTAACAATGGACAATGCGTGTCTACATGAAAAACCATAACTAGACATCTTAATTTAAAAAAACACATGAAGCATCAAGAATTCAACACCCTCTAACTTCTCTGAGAAATTACCAGTAAGAAATGAGAAATCTCAAAGAAACAGGATTAACAAGTGATTATGATTGTTGCAGCACTTCAACGCTGTTAGCTGAGTACATGTTAATGAATAAAAATGTCCTATTAAACCTCGCATTCATTATGTGCAATGAATATGGATATATTCAGCAAGCGTGCTCTATTAGCAGATTCATGCATTAGGAGCCTCTACCAGCCCTGGGATCTGCACTGTCAAGTGATTTCAGGCTGTATATGAACTCAGACCTTCTCTGTCTTCCAGTGATTTAGAGTTGGCTCTTTATATGGTGCACGTACGTGGAATCAGAAAGTCTGGCATTAGTCAGGAGGTGATATTCCCAGCAGGTCTATTTACCGTAACATTTTCTCTAAAAGTGTCTTTGATTAGAAATAGTTGCTCAAGTATGAAAGAGTTGTAGTACGGGGGGATGAGTCAACAATACCAGATGATCCATGAAGCATAAAGACAAAGCGTCTGTATCGACAGATGTACTTCAAAAAGGATCAAGAAACTGTCCAGTTTGAGTGCAAATAAGAGTTTCTGTTATTGTGAGCTAATATATGAATGGCCTTTGAATGAAACAGCTCTCCAGTAAATACCTATAGTGTCCTTGATGCTCTAAAAATATGTGGCATATAAGATAAGAGTGCTCATTATTTTAACTTTGAATCATTTTCAAAGCATCACTTGACTTTCTTGAGGTAGAACACACTTTCTTTAATCCAGGCAAGAGCTTATTTGATGCAGGCAGAGATAGGAAAACTCAAAACGAAATCAGCCAATAAAGCATAAAGCTGAAACGCTGCAAATCTGATGTTATCCCTGTGCAGCCAGTTGAGCATGAACTTGGCTTTGTGAGTCAAATTGGTAGTTTTTCCATCCTTAAGCTAAACAGATGGAAGATAAAGGCCGGAACATGTGGCTGTAAAACCCACAGAGGTATACAAATGCAATGTAGGGAAACTTCCCGATTTTAAATTTAAACGGTTTTATGTTTTTATCAGTTATTTCTGATTAATTTTAGAATATTTGGCCACAGGAGTCACAATTTTCTGGGCGGATTCATTTTGAAGATTTTGCAACTAAATAGCAGACTTTTTCCTGCTCGTCTTTTCCAGTGGAGCAGTTTATCTGCCGATTATTGCCAAACGACATATAAAAACACTGATAACTAAATGTGGTAGGAACAGTATGGTCCCCATAGAAACATATTACTATGAAAGGTGGCAATAAACATAAATATTTAAATCACAGAGGGCCAAGTTTCAGGTGGAATAAATCCTTTCTGCAGGAAGCTTTCCTTTAACTTTGTTCTTCTGTCATGCCACAAAGACAAACCCTATTTTATTCTGTCTGTTTATAGCTAAATGAAAATATCTGCAAACCTAGGCAATAGAAAATTAATAGGTTTAGACTGAGCTATTTTTGCTGCGACAGACTGGTGACCTGTCCAGAGAGTCCCCTGCCTCTCGCCCTTTGACAGCTGGGATAGGCTCCACCCCCTCCAGCGACCCCCAAATTGGAAAGAACTATTTTTATGAACTTTATTTATATTTTATGAACTATTTTCACCATTTTAAGTTTTCTTCTTTTATCAACACGCTGCCTGCATTAAGTACAAAAAGCACAAGTGATAGACATAACAGGTAATGGATCTTAATGGGTGTAAGAAAAATCATGACAACTCTATGCTAAACTGAAATGTAGAAAAGAGATGCAGCCCTCTGCTTGTGTTATTGTTTTTTTTTTATAAAGACAAGTCAGTAAACAGAGTAAAACTCAAGCTTTAGTTTCATAGATATGTCTTGAATATGTGGGTTATACTAAAGTACAGAATCATTTTGCAATAATGAGAAACAGTTGTATACAAGCTGCTTCTTAAAGCAGTGTTGCCATAACATAAACCAGATGTACTCTGGGCTGCGTGTCTTGACAAAGAAACACCTCTTTGGCACACAACTTTTAACTCAGTTTGAAGCTGAGTGAGTTAAAATCAGAGTAATAATAACTACGCTTTAAAACTGCACCAAACAGGACAGAAAACCACGGGACAGTGCATCAGTTTAATAAGTAATTACACACTGGATAAAGTAAAAACACTGAACGAGTACAAGTGGCTTTGCTCTGTGTGTAACCTATGCAGACTGCGTCTGGATTGCAAGAGAATTACTTACACCCTGTTGTGGTCCTTCCTCTGGCTGTTTGGGTTTGGATGTGTCCCAGACAAAAGCCTGTCCAAATAAGATCAGCGTGTTCATGCTTCTCGCCTCTGAATAGGCACTCTCCCACAACTTCAGCAGCCCGACATGAAGAATAAATGAGAGTTCAACTTTATGCCAGAGGGCAAAAATCTTGTTTGTGTCAAATAATACATGCACAATATCAGGGGACACAATTCAGATGGGTTGGCGCGTAGCTCCTTTGCGTGTTGGCACAAGTTTGAAATTTAGCATGCCGTTAAGTGTAAAACTCTTACGCATATAATGCATTTTTCAAATATCTTATCCATGTGTGTCAAAGTGACATATTCAGGCCAGTGCAGAGTATTGCCTGACACCTTTACAACACAGTTAAGATAGTGTGCCTAATTGTATAACAGCTAATTACAGCATGGCAAAAGCTGTGTAAAAAGGAACCAGGATAATGATCCATTACAACAGAGGAAGATCATCAGGACTTCTAGCACCTAGCGGGCCTGCTCAGTGCTGTGGTTGTAAACATATAATAGCTTAATGGCAGGACAATTTGGAAGCAGCTGGAGGCAAAGCAGCCTAGGCAGCTGTTTTGTTTCAGAGCAACAGAGAAGGGGGGGCACTGCAAACCCACAACACCACATTACCATACAGCTCTGCACAGCTCTGCATGAGCAAACACATGCATATCCATGCGCGCACACACATTAATGCATTAAAGTAGTATAACTGCATTTTTGCTAAAGAAAAAAAAAGAGCCATTCAAGATTGTCTGTTTGATTCTTGGGGTTAATATGGAGGAGAGGGGCTTCAATAGAGGAGCAGATGCACATGTTTAATACATAGTCAAAACAAGAAAGCGCCATACAGTTTTGCAACAAGACCATCACATTGTTTGGCTTTTGGGCTTTTGCCTGTTGGAACCAGTCACTGATAAGTTGGAACTCATCACTGATAATGAAAACACATGACAGATGAGGTATTACAATATTAAATGCAAATGCAATGCCACAGTGCCTGTAGATGAGACATGACTTCAATTTCTAATATTTAAGCTTGTGACTGCAAACTGTATTTGCATGAACCAAAACCTAGAGTTTCTTTCCGGTGAGCTTACAGTAGGAGCTGCAGCACCCTCTACTGGCACCGGGTCCCGGTCTCTTAGGTCTGTGGTTCCAGAAAACATAACCCCGGTCCACAAGAAAAACCTTCAGTCACATTCTCTTGCCCACAAGCTTAGAAGCTATAATTTCGTGGCTTGGGCAAAGTGATTTACTCAGAGAAGATGGTTGAGGTTTTCTGCTCCGGCTGATGTCAGTTCCTTAGCATGAATGTGTTTCGTTTGTTGTTGTTTTTTAGAAACAATGGACAAAAAAAAAAAAAAAATTCATTTAGTAATCCATGTGTTAAACAATTGCTTTTTATCCTTTATTTCCCCCCCTAAGACTGGCTTCAAATGAACAGCAAGGATCTACCATGATACAAGCTATGCTGTCTACATGATCCACACTTTGTTACAGAGTGTGATTATAAACAATAAAGCTGACTGTTATGCAGAGCTGTTTTCAAGTGCCGAACCACTTCATTCACTCTCAGCTCAAGCACATATTGTACACAGTGCTGAATTTTTGTGCCACCTGCACAAGCCACACACACACACACACACACACACACGAGCATGCACACAGAATCATAACAGCTATTTTTTTTTATATTGTGCTTCTAGAGAGGCTCAAACAGGGAGAACACTACGACTGGGGAAAAACTTTCTCTAATTTTTCTTTTAACTGTTTTTTTTTTTTTACTTTTATATATAAAAAACCCTAAAAACAGATTTAAAAAAAAAAAATCCACTGGCACACTTCTAAATTCTACAAATCTAAATCACTTGATTTGAAATAAGAATCAGTGGTGCACTGCATTGTGTGCGGAAACATCAAAAACTGAAACCCAAATTCTTTCCCAGCTTTTGACGCTTCAAATCCAACTAGAAGAGACACCTTTGACCCAATGACAAGCCACATTCAGCAAAATCCTACAGCAGCACTTGACAAGGCATTATTTACAGTCATCCGCTTCAATAGAAAAATGGTGGGCACATCTTTACAATGACACGGCACACACGATGACCAACTATCAGAGGGAGCGGAAGGCTAACAGCTGCACTACTTCACCTACTGAAGTAAGTGTACACAAACATTCTCTTCCTCCTAGAGCTTTACTTCTATTTTGCAAGTGATTATGAAAAATATGGTAACAGTTGACCCGTGAATGTGACAAATAGGAAGCAGACTCTCCATACAGCTGTGAACAATTACAAACAGTGGATGGAATGTTTCTCCGCTGCTGCTCTCAGGAATGTGCATCATGGCCCTTTGTCCTCTGAACAAATTGGGGGAACAGACGGTTCAAGCCAGTGTAATCTATGCATTAGGGTTCTAAAGCGCTCACAGTTTACATTATTTGAACTTAAATCGATTCTGACACCTGTGAAAATGACAATGCCAGGTTGCATTTTTACACTTTGCACAATTTCGATTTGAATGTAAGTAAAATATATTAACGTTGCCACAGTTTGAGCCACATTAATATCAAAAAGCACAAGCTAAGACTTAAAAAAGGCCGCTTTTTATTAGAGAATATATACATTGTGTAACGTATGTAATACAAGTTCACAGCTGAAACATACTAGGAGGCAAAACTGCAGCTGAAATGGATGCATGCAGGTGAAAGCAATGAATTAAGTTGAACTGTCAGGTTAAGTATGAGGTCTGAGTGCAACTGAAGCATCAGTCAAATTAAAAGTGCTGAAAATCCAGCTGAAGTTAAAGCACTCGGAGCAGCTGCCAGATGTCAGACCTGTTGAAGAGACTGCACAAAGTTTAAGTACGTAAAAAAAATAATGATTGTTAGTTAAAGTGTTGACTGAACTGTAAGCACCGGAGTGAAGCTGGAAGTTGTGTGACTTAGACGAGCTGAAGGCATTTTTTTTTTTTTTGTTGTTCATAGGAGAATACCTGAGACATGAGGAAAGGACTTGAAGTGTCAGTCAAAGTAAGCAGCTGAAAGCAGTTGGAATGTCAAGTGAAAAGAATGAAATGGATGAATGCAGATGAAATGTCCGTTGATGTGTGAGTGGTAAAGGAACTTTTAGTTTAAGGGAAGCTTCGGCAGTGTTTGCGGGTGAGATGTCAGTGTGTCTTCTCTTGAAGGAAAATCAAAGTGTCACAGCAGAAGAAGTACAAGAATAGATGCATGGTATACACACGCCATACCCTTTATTAGTTACGCTTTGCTAGTATCAGGTTCGATGTTTTGCCTTCAAGAAGGTGCTGAAAACATTCCTCAGATATTTTGGTCCATTTTGACGCGACAGCATCACACAGTTGCCGCAGATCTGTAGGTTGCACACCCGTGATGAGGATTTCCTGGTCGAGCGCATCCCAAAAGTGCTCTATTAGATTGAGATCAGGTGGACACCATTTGAGAAACAATGAACTCATTGTAATGTTCAAGAAACCAGTTTGAGACATGGTGCATTATCCTACACTGTGCACATGGGCAGCATCAATAGTCAGGTAGGTTGTAATGATGAGTTGTTACTAGGGGGGCCCAAAGTGTGCCAAGAAAATATCTTCCTCTACATTACACCACCAGCAGCAGCAGCCTGAACCATTGACACAAGGCAGGATTAATCCATGCCTTCATGTTATGACCTTAACATCTGAATATTGCAGCAGAAATCGAGACTCCTCAGACAAGGCAAAGTTTTTCCAATCGTCTGTTGTCCGATGTTGGTGAGCCCCTGTGAATTGTAGCATCAGCTTCCTGTTCCTAATTGACAGGTGTGGCACCCAGTGTTGTCCTCTGCTGCTGTAGCCCACCTGCTTCAAGGTTTAACATGCGTTCTGCATACCTTGGTTGTAATGAGTGGTTAATGTTTTAATGAGTTACTATTGCCTTCCTATCAGCTTGAAGCAGTCTCATCAGTCTCCTTTGACTTCTGGCATTAACAAGCCATTTTTGCCCAGAGAACTGCCACTCGCTGGATATTTGCTCTTTTTTGGACCACTCCCTTCAAACCCTAGACATGGTTGTGCAGGAAACTCCCTTCAGATCAGCAGCCCATCTGACACCACAACCAAACCACATTCAAACTCACTTAAATTCCCCTTCTTTCCCATTCTGATGATTGGTTTGAACTTCTTGACCGTGTCTACATGCTGCCAGAGGACTGGCCGACTAGATATTTGCTTTAATGAACAGTTGAACAGGTGTATCTAATATAGTGACCAGTGAGCATATTTAAGTTAGCTTATATAAATACAATGCATTATGCACCATACAAAAATACTTCTTCAAAGTGTGTGACAATGACATCACTGAGAGGAGAAGAAATAATAAACACCGCAGTGCAGAGCGAATGCACCAAATTATGGAGGAGACTGTCCACCTTATGTGCTGAAAACATCTTCTAAATCTCTTTATTATTGTTCACATACTTTGACATTCCAGTCTGATCTACTCCTTTCAATCGGGGTAACACAAGGGAGAGGGGGAAAAAAAGTAAATATTAATATGTAGAAAACCAAAAACTTATTCAAATGAGAGGGAACAAAGTTTTCAGTACTGGCAGTCCTTTTAAAAAGATCTTTCTCTCCCTAAAAAAAAAGAAAAAGAAAGAAAAACAACAGCAGTTTGGAGTGTAACTCTCTGTAGGTTTGCGGCGAGCCTTAGCCGTGCAAATTAGGACAAATCCTTTTTGAAAATCTCCATTCCAACTTGACAAGTTTAAACAAAGCAATTTCAGGCACAACTGCACCTGCAGTACTGACGTGCCTTGTCAAAGGGTGTCTAGCAGGAAGACAATAATTTGTCTACTAACACGACTGAAATTAACTCAGACTCTGGAAGCTGTTGGCTGGGGGGGGGGGGGGGGGGGGAAGTGACACCTCATAATAGGATGGATCTATAGAGGACATCTCACATTAGGCAGACACCTTTGGACCCATATTTATACATTTACAACATGCAGCTTTGCTGGTAGTTCTGTAATGGTTTTTATATTGAAGGTTTTACAGAAACTATGCATTTTTAAATAGACTGCACATTGGACTGTAAACCACACCAATGATAAGGCTGGTGATATTCCCTGCCTTTTTTTTTTAATTTAAATGTCAATAATGAACGAGTTCTTATATTTTTAGTTGTCTAATGTATTTCAGAACAATGAAAGAACTTATCGGTCCAGCGGTGTTCTTCACTAATGTCTGTTTGGCACAGACAATGTTGCTTCTTCTGGTCTTTTCATTTGTTGACAATAACAAAAATACAGGATATTCACGGCTTTGCCCTTCAAAGACACAAAACAAAGACTGCATGGTAATTACAATTTAGGTAGTTGTCTGCTTGAAAAGCAGCATATTTGTGAATTGGATCAGCTTTCTCTTTGCACTTCCTCCAGAGGGCCCGAAGGCTGAGGTTGCTAGGCAATGGTGGCTATCTCTTCGGTGACGTGATCCCCCTTGGGCTTGATTTTCACTCATCACCTGCACAGACAGATACAGGGCGCACACACACACACGCGCACACACGCGCGCGCACACACAGGGATCACTGCTATCCGGAGTTCTTTCTCTCACTCTGCTCTTATCTCTGGGAAGCTGTTGTCACTCACTCATTGCTGTGCTGAGAGGAGCTTCAATGGTTGCACCTGATGAGGCTTAGAGAACACCTTGGAAAACCTCTCAGGTGTCAAGGAGAACCAGATGGTGACAATGAAGAGAACCCGGGAGCAGTTTGCAGCTCAGCACCTCCTCTGTCCACTGCTTAAATAAGTTGTGAACAGAAAGCTGTGCTTATTCTCCAAGCCACTTTTCCTTCTGCAGCTGTATCCATAGGAGCACGAATCAAACATGCATGTCGCAAGGGACCGGCTGGAAGTAGCTTTCTAATCATTAGTTAAAAAATCTGTACTATAAATGAGGAAAACTCAGGTGTCAAAAAAACAAATTTTGAAATGTTATAAAAAAGCCTAAAATACAAGAAAGAACCGAACAGAGCAGTTTGTGTCTTAATTTGTATACTGCTATTTGTACAGTTTCATGCATTACACTGTGTAGTATACCTAGTTACCTATGTGGTATGTGAATTTCAATAGGGGTAGTGATTGATTGAAGACATGTTTCTTACTGGAAATGATGATTGCAACATTTTACTGATGTTGTCAAACAATCTGGGACAACCCGTCCAGCCTCTGACTGCACGTTAGGCAATTCTTTCACAGCGACGTGCATAAACTCCAGTGTCTGAATAAATGACAATGCTCGACACAACACAGCCTCTGCTGGTTGAACATGGTTTGGTAGTCCCTCCCCCTACACTAGGCAAGATGGCAACCACTGAGTGCACTTCATGTAACCATACTTGAACTGTGAAGCATGGAAGTGGCTAAAGGGGAATCCCAACGCATGCCCGTGAAGCGAGCAGGTCTGTCAACAGTTAAAACTGTTAAAACTCACTGACTTTGCCACCCACTTTAAAAAAAGAAAAAAAAGAAAGAAAGATACTGGAAACGAACTTAGTGTGAACTCAAAAGAGTGTTAACAAAGAAAGTAAGCAGTTTTAGGCACACATAAGCCATCCATCCATCCATCCATCCATCCATCCATCCATCCATCCATCCATCCATCCATCCATCCATCCATCCATCCATCCATATCGCTGGAATCAAGACACAATCTGTTATTAAAGCATAGATTTATCTGTTACCCAGACTTTTACTTTTAAGTTAAATATAAAGCTTTCCTGTCAAAGAAGACTGAAACCCTCCCAATTTCTGCAGACCAGTTAGGGCTTCCCTGTCTGACAAACTGAATGACAGAACAACTGGCACACATACAAAGAAATTACATAGTGGTGTTGTTGCACTTACACGGAGCTAAAAGCTAAAAGCGCACCTCATCACTGATCTTACTGACTTACTGCATTTCCAAGTGCGGACCAAAGCCTGACCTTTTGCAAAAGGCTACAATGTGCTGGGAGGCTTCAGTGTGATCACTCTGACACATGCAAACAGTCTGTGTACACCGTACATGCAGGCATAGAAAGGAATCATGTTTTCCATTCCCCCACTCTTCCTTCTGCTGCTGTATCCATGGGAGCACAAATCAGGTCAGAAAAACATATCAGCTCAAGGAAAATCATATCAAGTCCAGAGGTGGGGGGGGGGGGGGGTGAGCAAGTGTGATTTTCTTAGTGTATCCGTAAAGAAAGCTCTACTGTGCAGTGCAATCAAAGAAACATCAGCTGAAAAAAAGATGTCTTCATGCTCGACATCTGAAGCCATCAGAATTATGACTGTAGGTAGGCTAGCATTTCAAGTCCCAGTTCACAGCTGATCAGTTTCATATTAACAAGCGCTAGTTTTTCCCCATCTGTCGACCCTAAATAAAATCAATTCTTGACTTTATACATATATTAATATTCAAATGTATATGTATATTTAAATGGGCAGCTTACTTCAAAATCAATCAGTTTTCCCTCTGAGCTACATCACTATTAATCCATCTAGAGTGCTGCGTGTAAGCTGCCTGGTTTGAGATAAATCAGATGTCGAGAAGTCTTCACTTCACTATAATAGAACAAACACACTACATATATATTTAATATTAAAATATGATGCAGGGTTCAAATCTACTGGCCAGCTTGAAGTGTGGAGTTTGCATGTTCCACCCATGCTTGTGTGGGTTCTCTCACAGTCCAAAGACATGCACTGGGAACGTGAGCGTGACTCACTGTGTTGGCGACCTGTCCAGGGTGTACCCCGCCTCTTGCCTTATTACAGCTGGAATAGGCTCCATCCCCTTGTGACCCTGAACTGCATAAGCGGAAGAAAATGAATGAATGAATCAATGGATGGATGGATGGAAGATATAATGCATTCACCCTGTGACACTCAACATGGCAAAATATATGTAATATAACATTTAATAAAAGAAAAAAGGAAAAACACAGCAGTAATGACGCTTTCCAGTAATCATGACCTATTTATGAGACCCTAATGCAATAAAAGTTCTCCTCCAAAAACATAAAGGCTATTTCTGTTTATTAATTACCTTATTTGATTTTCCAGAACTCTTAAGTCGTGTAGAAAGTGTAAGAAAATATGTAAAATGTTTTGCAGCTTTGTGCGTCTGCCATTTATTAACTTTCATTTGCCCCCAAAAGTCTGTGCATGCTGGAATCTACTTGAATATTTAGCAGGATCTACAGTATTAAGACAGACCACAGCAAGTCTGAGGCTCAGTGCAGCTCATTGATCTTTCTCTGTACACAAGTGCAGGCCTGGGATTTATCACGCAGCTGAGAGACACAGGCAGAAGAGAGTGCTTACATTTCTCAAGGGGCATATTCCACTAATCCTGATTGCTATCTTCGTACTACTAAAGCAAGAGCATCTACACCCACAGTTGAAAAGAGTTGATTAGCTCTGCTTCAAGGGCATTTACTGATGCAGAAGTATCTCTGTGAAAGGCTTCATCGCTACTGAGAAAATTCTTAAGTTGAGGAAAGGTGCTTCATGAGATGTGAGCTCTTGCACCATTGATTACAAAAGGAAAAGACATTAAAATACCAAAACAACTTGATCCAGAAACATTTCACAAGCTGAACATAAGTGACCTACTTATGAATATTTTTGTAGCTTAGTCAGATAATTTACTCAGATTCTCCTGGCTCACTGATTAGATTTTCCAACATTTGATTGGCAACTATTTGGCCTAATTTTTTTTCTTTGATGGGATGTATTTTTAGCTATGCTGTCAGCTCGGCCCCAGGGTAATTACAACCAGCTGGTCAGTAAAAAAAAAAAAGAAAAGAAGAAAAATAAGAAGAAAAAAAGAAAAAAAAATATCGGCTGGTTGTCAATGAAATGTTTGTGGTCCTCAAAGGATAAATCCTGACACTGAACAGCCTCTGACTCAACATTATAATACCCCGAGTAAACAATTTACTAAATATACTGCATGTGTTGTTGACAAAATACTATAATTTTCCTTTAATTTGCTGTGGGATTTGAGAAGCTAAGAACTTAAAAATTAAATTACAAATTATTAATCTTCTTTGTATGTTGAATTTACTTACAGTTAGCAGTAGCTCACATGCTAGCGTTAATGTCCATTAGCCAAAGCACAATGAACATTGCTGCTGCACCCTTCTCATTTCAAGTATCAGAGCAACTACTACGTAGACCAGTATGAGCAAGTGATTATATTAATGTGACTATATCTGTAGGAGATCTGCCTACAAGAAAGGCTGCATTTAGACGTAAGCAGCTATAGTTAGATTAGCAACTGCATATCCCTTGCTGGAGCTGTTTTACAGTTGTAGCACCAGACTTAATTTTCCAGCTCTCGTGTAGTAAAACATACAAAATTGCAGCCATAACCCTGAATTTATGCACTGGCTGTAATCTACTGAAAGATCTCCCTGCGTCTGGAGACTGCAAGCACAATTAATGAGTAATCAGCCTGACTGCGCACACAAACACATGGATCGGTTTTAATTTTCCAAGCCTGCATATTCGTATCCATAAAACATCAGAATATAAATAGCAATTCAAGGTAGCTTGCAGTCATAAACCTTGTTTTGAATAGAAACGGTCCTTCCACAGCCAGCTTTTGTCTGTCTCCCCAATGGCAAATTATATTCAAGGTTACAATTCAGTCTTGAGATATAAAGGGTCCATCTCGGTGTCTCTATCTGGCCTTGGATCAGGGACTGCTTGCCAAAGGGAAAGGACTGACAAGTATTCCCGTATGTATGGCAAGCTTTGTGAGCTCTGTGATGAATGATGGATGCTTGTTCCCTTTGCCCATCCACAGTGTTACAGTGTTGTTCAAGTACACGGTCCTCCTTCCTTTAGCTTTGTTTGGCCAAGGATAAGATCTAGCCTACAACTGCAATAGCCAACACCGCTGTAAAAACATATATATAAAGAATATAATAATTATCATATATCTATTAACTATTTTATATAAAATAGGTAATTTGTTACCACTGATCTTGTCTACCACTTAAACACCAACCTTTGCGTGGACATGCGAGAAACAGCACGTGAGCACAGTTTTCCCAAGCAAATAGCTTTTCCTCTGTAAGACACCTCCAAGAACATCTGCATGGGAACATATGCGAAAGGCAGGAAATTCGGCATCTGTCAGCGTGACGTGCAATGTGTTTTTCAAGCACTTCAGAGGGATGAGCAGACTATTGAGCCCTGGAATCTCCAAACCCTGACAGACTTTATGGGGTCCAGAAGCAAGTGGTTTGCATTACCCATGTCATCTTCCAAATAAATTGCTGCACTGGGCTCACAGATGGGGTGCTGGAGTGATTTTTTGTCTCCTGGCATAATTACTGTTATTGTGTGTTTTCACAATATGTCCACAAGATTGTTCCAGTTGTTGTTAACAATACACTTGGTGTGATGTGACTTGAATGAGAGCGACAGAGGAGGATTTTCATATCATTAACACTCGCTACAGTCTACATACTTGCATTATCCTCCCTTTTATTTCGCAAAAATCCCCAAAGTCCTTGAGTGGAATAAAACCACAGAGACTTCTAACAACAGGAATCCCCTACCAGTGTGCGGGGGCATTCCTGTTCCATTTTAAAAGCCTTCCAGTTTTAACGGTATTCATCTGGCAGAGAGGAGCTACGAATTATCCGCCAGGAATTGTGGTATAAATTGTGCATAAATTGTGACTGGAAAAATGAACGAACCGCACCTGGTCTGACACAGCTGTTTTACACACATCTCTGCAGCTGAGATCAAGAGGTAGTGTTAAGGCCTTGAAAATGTCTTAAAGGCTTAAAAAAAGAACAGAGTAATTGTCTCTTCAGTCAGTCGATTGAAAGCCAGCGAGTCTTCACTGTTTCATTTGGCATGTACGAGGCAGAATGGAAGGAATTATATTCTTCATCCACAGAAAAGGAAAATCTTTCACTATCTTCTTTCATAATACCATATATTTCCCTGTTGTAGTTACCCATTAACACAATGCATTTATCAAATGTGCCAAAATAAGTGCACATTCTCTGGTTTTTACCATAATTTCCATGACAAATCTTTAAAGAAAACTCATTGTTTTACACTCAGATATCACGCCCCAGGGAATCCTTTCCACACCGCCTTGTTCAAGACATCACATGAGATGTCGATCAAGTTGTAACGCCTGACCCACAAAGAAGGCAGATCTAACCTAATTTCTTCTGTTTGTTTTTCCCACAAACGTCTCTACTGCATTATTATTATTTTTTTTTACATTTTGATACAGCAGAACGTTTTAAAGCAAAGAAAAAAACCCCAAAACAAATTGTACTGATAGTGTCTAATGTGCAGAATCCACATGCAAACGTGTGTTGGCTTCATATATTTCTTCACATATTTCTGCTGTCAGTGCAGGTTGTGTTTTGTGTCTTTATTCTAATGTTTTTTTAGTTTTTTTTTTTTAAATTTATTTAAAACCTTTTAAGAACAGAATTTCACTGATGGCTAAAAAAAAAAAAACTGTAAGAAAAAAGTGGATTTCTCAGCACATTGTTTACTGGTGTCACTGAAGGCATGTATAAAAGCAATCAGCTAATTTCTGGTTTCATGGCCTCTACCAAACATTGTTTCCCCTGTATTTACTGAAAGCTTCTGGAGCCGAGGCTGTGATTAGGGGACACAAGATCAGAGGGAGGTTGCAGACGAGAGTTTAATTCTATCAGGTGTAATCTGCTCATTCCGAGCCTTCTGTTTATTACCCTGTTGTGCTTCTTCGGGCCAAGCAGGTGTTTGGTTGACTTGCATCCAGTGATTTAGAGCAGCATGTCCAACCCATTATCTTCTCTTCATCCATGCCTGTCTCAGTGGATTCTTTCTACCTGCCAGCATTTTTCCATTGCCCTTTGCAGATAACAAGGACACAAAGAAGTGAAAATTTGATGTGATGGTGTAGCTGATATCAGTAACATCAAATAAGAAAAGGAACCTTAAAAAAATAGGATAGAGACAGTTAAAAAAAATTCTTGTAGTGTGAAAAAAATCTAATTCTCAAATTGAAATGATCAGCGGTAAAACAAAATGCCTTTCCACATTAGGAAACGTTAAATTACTATAAATTGAATAATAAAAAAGACTAAAAGGTGAAAATAGCATTACCATAGAAGTAGCAGAAGAGTGAGAGGATGAGGAAGCGGATGAAGAACAATCTAGGGGTCCAGAGCTGAAGCCGTCGTGATAGCCTGAACTCCCCCACAGCTAAACCAGGAAGAAAACTACCAGTCACACCACAGGATTCAGATCATGTGGTCACACCAACAAATTATTATAAACTAGTTGTCTCTGCGTTTTTAGCTAATATGTATGTTTCATAGGAGGATTTCTGAAAATACCGCTTGAAGGACTGTCTTAACCTCCTGACTACAAGTGGTGCGATGCCTCCTGCAACACATCACTCTACACGTTTTTTTTTTAGATAATAAAAACCTGTACTTTTGAGAGTATACTTTTAAAAAATTCATACTATAATATTCATGCTATTTTATATAGGTTAGCATTATATCTTTTTGAGCATTCCAACAGTAAATATGATACAGCAGAAAAGACTCGAAACAACAACAACAAAATCACAATGGTAGAAAAATGCTAAATAACAAAAACAAAAAAACAGAGTTTCAGGACATTAAAACTGTCTTTGTAACAGGCATTTGTACGAGTGTAAATTACTGACATACAGGTATATGAAATCTATAAATATTACCAACTGCATAAGGACTTACTGTACCAGTGACCATTTGGATTTTATTACAGAGTCTAATGGAAAGTAAGAGATGTGATTGCTTATGTCTTAGAATATCCAGAAGCTAGCAGAAGCTAATTTGTTACCTGATTTTTTTTTTTTTTTTTTTGTATTATTAGTTGCTTTTTCAAAATTTTACATTCATGTAGATATAGTACATTAGTCCTGAATCCCACTGGTAACTTTGCTGTTATTTAAACCGCATTCACCCAAGACACACACACATTCGTGCAAGGCCCCACACACCAGCGGACGGGCTGGGGTGGCACATCTGATGGTGTCAGTATCAGTATCTTGTTTAAAGGATAATACTGTGCTGCACGCTAACCACAGGTATTTTTTTTCTTTCCATTTAATATTTGTTTACTTGATACTTCAGCTATGCGTTTTAACATTACAGTTGTGTTCTGTGCTCCTGTATTGAATTACGATAGATTTGTGTGGCTTTTTCCAAATTAGGTGTATACAAATAAAAATGAAAAATGTATTATTGAGCATAAATGAGCACCTTAATAATCTTCCAGCTGCTATAAATCAGCTTAATGTCTTTTTTTTTATCTTAAAGTTGAGCAGCCACTTCTAAAGACTAAAACACTGTCTACACTGAGGTGTGTTATATAACATGTTAACAAAGAACTACTGTAAGCAATAGTAGAGTATATTAATACTGCTATTTTATTGTGCAGTGTGTATACCTCAGGCACTGACAACATGTGAAAAGCGGAGTGGGGAAAACTCACTAGTAGGAACAATCAAACTGCGGACACCAGATACAGCAATGGAGCCCTGAGACTATTCTAGGTGTCACAAAGACTCAACAGACAACTTTAATGAAAGACTATGTAACTTTGCCCTCTTCATATAATCCATCTGTGTAGTCTGACTACAACAATCCGTCAAGCGAAGACCTTTCAAGCACTGGGTGGAATCTAAAACAGGTGCTGCACAATTGGTTCCTCCACTGTAAAGGAGAAAGAAAAACAGCCACGCCTGCGAGAACATGACTGACAGAACATCGCATTCTCCATCCAGCTGTGTTGTCAGTCCAGGAATAACATGCATCACGCTCACATTATATTGTGCATTTCCAATTGCTTAAAAAAGAGGGGCATATTTTATCTTTTATTTTCCTGGCGAATTAGCTGCGATAGTCTTGATGTAAGACCAAAGATATGCAGGTTAACGTGCATTTTATTCTGAGCTTATTCCCCGACACCTTGTGTGTTCTTCGAGTGGCGCTGTAACATCTGGAGCGGATTTATGCACTGAAATTCTGGCTGGAGAATCAACGTGACGAGTTTTTAATTGAATCCACTCCAAAGCCTGCGAGGCTGAAACGTCTTCTGGCGAGACCTTTCGAATGCATGCTCGTGTTGCTTTGTCATGTGACCTCATTCGCAGATTGAAATAGGTTTCCCCCGTGCTTTTTTGACTCCTGTGTCAAACCGATAGTGTCGTTTCATGTGGATGCACAAAGGGGGTGAAAAGTAATCTCTTTCAGTTGAATGGATTGTCTTGTCAAAAGATATCTTGATGAATTTAAAATAGATGTCAAGTAAAGTGATAAATATGCACATGCAATAATCTATTTCACGTACGTTCTTTTTATTCACTATTCATGGTTTGTCCATGACTTGTGAATGCTGCCTCCCTTCCATCAGTCCAGCCCTAACCATAGCACATACCGGCACAACTAAAACCTAGGCTACTGCTGTGTAACAAAACACACACATTCACATGCCACAGACAGCAAATTGCTTCTCTCATTCCCCACCACACCCTGCCTTCATTCTGAGCCACCTGCAAAACAAACTGCGCTGGAAATTTCACTACAAATTACCCTGTGTCTGCCAAATCCCCCTGGGAGCGCAGGAAATCAAAACCCTGGATCTCCCTGCCCTGCAGAAACAAGACTGTAGCCCCACACAGACACACAAAATATCTTGACTGAATTTTGGTTAATATACTAAGAATCACTATTTTGTTTTTCTTTTTTTTTAAAGATGTTCATTTACTCTACTTTTCTTACATTTTTTCTGTGGATTTCAGGTTTTTAATTTCTGCCTTTGAGTATTAAGTCAGTTGATCCTAGAAATGGAGACAAGCTTAAAGAAACAACATGTTATCTCACAAATAAGCTGAAATTTCTAGAAATGTTTAGAGGTAAAGAAAAAAAAAGACAGTGTAAAAGTTACCACTTTACTTCTGACAACTCCAGTGTCATGAACAAGCCCGTACTTCTGAGGGTTTCAAGTCACATTACATTTTGAAACCAAGACTCCATTCCTGCTAAGAAAGAGTGAAAACTGAGACCTGTTTCGCTTCATGGGAAAATCAAAGGAAGGCACATACCTTAGCAGTGAATAATGATCAACAGCATAAACCCAGCAATATGCACACAGTTAGTGCCACAGTGCCTCCTGGTGACGTCTCTGCATAACTCCAAAAGGACAGGAATGTCGGCGAGAGAGTGAGTCAATGCCCGATGTGCCAGAGAGATGAGTGCTGAAAGCTCCTTGGAAAAAGGATTAGGACTGTTTATGTTGGCCAAGTGGCCTGCTGCCAGCTGCTCAAGTGTGCAAACTTCTTAAAGCTGCAGAGCTTCGGGTTGGCCATGAATCTTCTCACTCTATTTACCCTCCTCCATGACTGTTTGGATGATTGTGCTTTGTTCAGGAGGGGGGAAAAAAACACCTCCATTTCAACCCCCACCATCATGAAAGCCCTACTGCTTGATTCCAAACCAGCTTTTCTGGGACACCGCCTCCATAGCACACCCAAAGCACACCCATGCACAAAGTCTGGTATGTTTTTCTATCATTACCTTAAATATCCCATCAAAAAAAGTCTACTTAATATATTACAGTGGTACCAAAAAGATGTATCAACAGTAGGATAAGACTGAGCCCGGGCGTTGGCAGGATGCCAGAGCTCTGTGGCCTGGAGCTCGATCTGAGCAGGGTTCATGAGCCGTTGTTATGAGATGGGGGGTCTCAGGTCAGGGAATAATAAAAGGCAGCCTCAGCAGCAACACAGCAAAACCCAAACTTCTGTTCCTGAACCTTAGAAAATGCTAATATAACTTATTTTCCCTATCATACGTAGGCTACAAGGTTGCTACTGACAGAGGACTAACACATGCATATCCAATTGTTATAACAGATATCTTACAAATTAAAAAACAAAACCTTAGAGAATTTAGATGTCCCCTTCCTTTTAAGTTGCTACAGCAATTAAAATAGCCTCTTTAGGGAGTGTGATTTTCAGCGTTGAACATAGGGATGCAAATTGTCCCCGCTCCAGTGAGCATCCATGGGACAGGCACCTAATTTCTTATTAGTTTTAGCTATGCTGATCTAACTGCACACTGTCACATCTGTATGGAGTGAGAAAGCAAAAGCCAAAACTCTCTGAAGCTTTGAAAAGCTGCTGGCTGTGTTATAGAGCGAAGTTAAATTTCCTTTCTGCTGGACAGTTTGGTCTATTTATGCAGCCTTTTTTGATTTATCGCTTTGACTTTGATGTCCATTCCTGTCACTCTGCAGCTGTTGCTCAGAGACTGAATTTGTGTAATGTTTCTACAGTAAACAGAGCTGTGTCCATATTGACAAAATACAAACTCTTCACCAGGTAGCAGGCTCAGTTTCACTATAAAGCACTGCATGTGGCCATTGTCAGGTGTTTATTCTGCAAACCTTGTTTTAGGATAAATATATATTCATCAACACCTGAAAATACATTATATGCACAGTTCCAAAATTTAAAATCATACTAAGCAGCTGTTAAAAATTGATCTTCTTCAATAGATTCTAGTGCATGCTGCCATCTTTTGATACATAGTGGTACTGCAACATTTTTTTTTTATCTGAATACATCAACAATGTATCAGAGAAACATAGATGTTGCCAATATTGGAAGTCTGTCCTCAGTGTGTTGTGTATCTCTCTATGGCTGTATGTGTATAATTTTACTACACATAGACAAGTGCAATAAAATAATTCTTCAGGAAAAACACCAGTCCAAAACCATCACCATGTAAGAGTATACTTTATAGACAGTCACACTTAAAATCTTGTACTCAAACACTGGAACATGCAAAATAAAGTCTTGCACAACCGTCAATTTTCCATCAAATTGACTTAAAAATGCATCAAAAATACATTCAATACTTCCAGTTTCATTAAATAAAAATAAATCCACTATTAAAATGTGCATAAGCCATGCAAATTCATCACCCTTCCATGGTGAACATCTGCAAAGACAATAAAAACTTGACAATGAAGGTTTAAGGCACTTAATCAGGCAGATAACTCAGGCAGTCTGTACTGTAAAAACAGTTAATGCTAAATGAGCTCACACAAAGTATATTGCACTACACTGTTACTGTAAACAAATTCACACTTTTGGCACAAGCAGTACTAGGGGAAAAAAAAACATAAGCTGCACGCCAAAAGAGCTAAACAATGACAACAGACAGAAAGATTAGATGAGAACAAACGCACACATATAATGCTTAAGCCCATGTGTAATAATACAGCTGACCCTTCTATGGTTTATGGTAAAAGTTTAAAAATGTTACACTAATCATGAGTAGTCTATACTATGCCATAAAATATATGATACTAGTATGACAACATCCTGATGCTGATAACCACAGACTCAACATTACACAGACCGTGAAATCGTCTACGGTTTTGCAGACCTTTTGAAGATTTGTCATGTTGGTATTCTGAACCCAGACGTGTACATATCAGGATGAAGCTGCTCAGCTAATGCTTTAAACAATGCATCGAAACTGAACAGCCAACTGAAGAATGTCTCTTAGAAAAAAACCCCTCAATGCTGAACTAGCGAGCGGTGGATCTGCGCAAGAAACAGAGCATACATGTAGCTACATCATACTTTTCCATTATTATATTATTTTAGACTTGCAATTAGTGATCAAGACCATAAACTCATTAGGAAAGTGTCCACTGAGATAATAATCAAGTGAGCAGTAGGGTGATTTTCCCATAAACTTTTAACCATTTGGGCTTCTTTTTGCAACTAGAGGAGTTGCCCCCTGCTGGACATTAAAAAGAATGCAGGTTTAAGGCACCTGAGCGTTGGCTTCTTAGACTGCATCCATCACACACTGGTGCAAAGGCAGACTGTGATAAACAGCTTTTCCTCTGAGAAACGCTTTGTATTATTGCAATGTTCACAATGGATATAATCATTCAAAATTAGTGAAGCACCTGAGGAACTGTGATAAATTAAAAAGTAAAAGTAATTTTTCATGAAAACAAATTTTACAAAAAAAAAAAACATTATAAATTGCTGATGCCCTAAACTGTGATATAAATTAGAACAGTATGCAGATATTTCACATGAAGGTAGACTTTGCACTGAGTTAAAATGTTGAAAGAGTTTGCATCATTGTGGTCTACACCCACCTCCAAGACCACAAAGAGAACAGTCTTAAAAGATGTTTCAGGTTTTCTGAGATCAAGGCCTCCACTATCCTGGTTCATGAAAATCCGTATGCCCTCCCGTGCCGAAGCTGGTCTCTGAGGCATTTGATATGTTGCTTGGCTGTAAAGCATCACTTCCGCTACCTTTTTTGGTTTTGAAATAAATCACATAAAATAATGGCAGGACAATGCCTATCAGGAGCATGGCAACTACAGCGTTCCACCAGTTGATTCCCCAGTCAGCACCATGACTGGTCAGACGCTGTCCTTTAAAACCAGACTGTGGTTTCTGTGAGTTATCCAAAAAATCCTCATCTTGATCAACTGTGGTTTGAATGAGTTTTTCAGTGTCGTTATCTATCTCCATTAGAAAGTCCGTGGCCTTTTGTATATGTGGCTGGGCTCTCGCTCTGTTCTGAGGCTTCACTGGTGTCTGAGATGCACGGGGCATTTCTTCTTGAGGCTCACCTGGATTTGAGAAAGTCTTGGTTAAAAAGCTGTGTTTCTGAACCGGTATTTTGATGGATTTCAGTGCAAACAGATCTTGTTCTTGCATAAGGTTGTTCACCCGCTTTATATCGGCTACCTGTTGGAAAAAGGGATAAAGGTGCACTAATATTAACACTTGAAGAAAAAGAAAGTCATAAAAACATCTATAGCTTTGAAAAATTGTTACCTTGCAGCCATACTGCAGCGCAAGCTTGTTGAGATTATCATCATCTAACACTTCCCGCTCCAGCAGCTGGACATTCTTAAGTCTGTCCTCCTTCTGGTCCTGGAAAGCCCGTGGTCTCAACTCCATGACACTGAGTTCCTCATCTTCTGAAGATGCAGCATATTCATTTGTTTTCCTCCTGAACATATACACCTGGCCATCTGCACTGGCGTGAACATCCACCGGGGCCTGGAAAGCCCGTGGATCATTCTCTCCCCGCCACATAATTAAACACAAACCTGTAAATGTAAGCACACAACTAATATTTAGACTTTTTTTTAAACAACTGGTTATTTTGTACAGTCGTCCTTACACAGCAGATAGAACATATGTCCTATATAACTTTGGTTTAAACAAATTCTGTACAAATATGTTTCGTAATTTGCAATTAAATATGCAAATTAAAGAGTTGGGATATGTAATAAAAGAAAAAACTATGATGTGTTTTTATTGCCCATGCTGATGTATTGCAACTTCCCTTTTGGCCACACATATCTGCAACGTCACAAACACACCAACCAGTTGATCTGAGTGGGGGCAGGCAGAGTGTAAATGAGTAAAGACACTCCCCTCCAGAAGACAAAAGATGCTATCTTCTAAACTGTGTGTCAGATCCAAAATACCTGGAAATGAAAGCTGAGACGTTGATCTTTTGTCTCACACTCATCTTTTAATGTCAAACCCAAATGTTTTAAATGTACAGCAAAAATAAAGGGACTGGTCTCACTGTTCCAATACTTTTGGTGAGGAGTGTAAATAACTAGTGTGTTCTTCCAAGTTTTAAAATAAGGTTGGATATTAATCCAGGCATCTGTGAAAAACAGGATTTACAAGGTACTAAAAAGCCCTGCAACACGTTAAAGACAACAACCTCAATCAACACGGTACACTCTTGGACCCAGGGTTGATACCTCATTACTTAACAAGTGGATATTCAACAGGCTCTAGTCATTATGGTATAAGACAGAGGTGGGGAACTGGCCACATGAGAAACTGATACTGTTGTGGAGAGCAGCACCAAAAAGCTTATAAAGAGATAAAAATTAATATTGAGCAAAATTGATTTAGAATTGGTTAGTGGTGAAACCCCCCACACCAGTGCCAGTTTCTCATGTGGCCCCTTGGGAAAATTAATCGCCCACCTCTGGCATAGGAGGCTATCCAACTCTCGAATGCTAAAAATGTACCTCTTTCTTATGATGTAGGGAGTACAAATACCAAGAAAAAGCTAAAACTATGGCATGCTTTTTGCATGAAAGCATCCCCTTGAAGGGGATCTAAAAAATAAAATAAATTATAAAGGTAAATACTCCATGTTTGTTCTTCCTGTTGCGAACTAAAAGTGAATGTGCGGCCACCACAGATGCGTTCACTGGAGCGTTTCAGTGCCTTTATTAGACAACAGTAGAATTTTATTCTACTCACTACTAGCAATTACTTGTGTATCCAAAATAAATCGGTGTAATAAAGGGCTGAAACGCGTCGGTATCGCCATGTTTCCACTAAAGACACATTTGCAGGTCTCACACGGTGCCAAACAAACAGCACAAGACTTCATAAACTCACTCTGAATGGATAAATCAAAAAGACACCTACAGCAGAAGTTATAACCACTAACTTGTACATAACGCAGGTTTAAAAACGTACATTTTTATTTAACATTAGGTAGCCTACATCACTTCTGGTGTACAGCCGGATCTTTTTTTTTAAAAAAAAATATTACATAAAACCCAACATTTATTCAATCTAACAAAACTTTTAGACATTATAATTTGGACAATTTAGATGCGCTTTGTAAATAAAATTGTAAATTCCACCTGGGAGAAAGTGTTAATTTCATATGCCGCACTAAAAAAAAAAAAAAACGTTTCCGAAGGACGGAGCTTAGTTTGAGCACTTGAAAGCAGCAGTAACTTGAGCTATTACGAGCTAATGCTAGCAGGTTAGCTTGAGGAGTTCGGCTTGTTTTCAGCAACTATCGGTAACGCGACAAAAAACAAAGCCAGCCAGGTTTACTTCTACTGTAATTACAACAGGATAATTTGTTGCAGACTAAACACCAGAGGAAATACACTTTCACTGACTTTTAAAACCTAGACTGCACTGTTTCTGTCTAATTACCTTATCCAAAATGCATGGCCCTTGCTTCCCAAACTCTCTCTACCAATCCGATAAGGATAAATAGTGGCTAAGGTTTCTTCTTCGTCGTACTGTAAAACACGTTGGCATAAATTCAACAGCGCCACCCGGGATGTGGTGCGCTAACAACAAGTTCATCTCTAGAAAACTGCTTTCAAAATCTATTAAATGTTGAAGGCACTGAGTGTTATGAAGAATTTTTATAGTTTTTTCTTTAAAATTTTATTTTTTGTTGTTATTTTTTTGTTTATTTTTGTTTTCAATTCAGCTTAGTTAATTTTCAAACTGTCTTTGCTTGTTCCAGTTTAGTTTTTGTCTCAATAAACATACAGTAAATGCACCAGGGTCCTCTCATGCTTGCTGTTTTGTCAAAACATTGACCAAATTTACAGAGGCTAAAGGCTGTTTTAATTTGAGTTACCTAAAATGTATTTTCACACCTATAGTTTTTGTTTGCGGTTTAGTTTCTTACTTTAATTTTATATAGTTCCTGGTTTAAATACCCAGGTTCAACCATCCAAAACAACGGGCAGTGCACAAGAAAGGTGAAGAAGACAGTGCAGGCAATGCGAAGCAGGTGGAGATGAATGCCAAGGTGATTTGTGACAGGATAATGGTAAGCGTGAAAGGGAAGGTTTGCAAGATGGCAGTGAGACCTGCTCTGTTGAATGGTTTGGAGATGGTGACGCTAACAAAAAGCTGGGGCAGGAGGTGGCAGAATTGAAGATGCTAAGATTTTCACTGGGAATGACCAGGATGGACAGGACTATAAATGAATATATCAGAGGGACAGCTCAGATTGAACCTTTTGGAGACAAGGTTAGAGAGGCAAGGCTGAAATAGTTTGAGCATGTGCAGAGGAGGGATAGTGGATATATTGAACAAAGGATGGAAAAGAGGAAGACCACCAAGAAGATTCATGGATGTAGTGAAGGAGCACATACAGAGGGTTGGAGGATGCAAGGGATAAGGTGAGATCAAGGCAGATGATCTGCTGTGGCAACCCCGAAAGGGAGCAGCCAAAAGAAGAAGGCTAGCCTATACTGAGCCACTCTTGGCACCTTTTATGATAACTGGCAATGAGTCTTTCACATTGCTGTGGAGAAATTTTGGCCCACTCTTTAATTCAACCACACTGGAGGGTTTTTGAGCAGGAGCAGCCTGATTAAGGTCATGCCAAAGCATCTCATTCTGATTTAAGTCCAGACTTTGACTAGGTCATTCCAAAGCCTTCATTTTGCTCATTCGAGCCATTCAGAGGTGGACTTGTTCGTGCATTTTTAGATCATTGTCCTGCTGCATAACACAGGTGTGCTTTAACTTCAGTGTGCAAACTGATGGCCTGGACATTCTCATTCAGGATTTTCTGGTAGAGAGCAGAATTCATGGTTCCATCAAATACAGCAAGTCGTTCAGGTCCTGAAGAAGCAAAACAGCCCCAAACAGTACCACCGCCATGTTTGACTCTTGCTGTGATTTATTTATGTATGAAATGCTGTGTTAATTTTGTGCCAAATGTAACGAGTCTCAAACCTTTCAAAAAATCCAACTCTTGTCCGGTCAGTCCACTGAATATTTTCCCAAAAGTCGTGGGAAGTTGTTTTTTTGGCAAATGTGAGATGAGCCTTTGTGATTTTTTTGGTCAGCAGCGGTTTTCACCTTGGTTTTCTCCATTTGTGGTTAATGGATAATGCTCTGGTTTACTCCCAAAGCCTTTAAATGGCGCTTTGTAACCTTATTTAAAGTGATTTCGTGGTTCAGCAGGTCTGACAGTAATCAGGCTTAGGTGCAGCGGAGCCACACCTAAATCTGTTACATGTGTAAAAATAAGATCCAAGTGAATCCAAACAAGCACAAAAGGCAAATCTCCACGTGGATCGTTCAATAGAGAGACACACAGTGAGGTGTTATTACTTAAAATGTTGCTTCAGTGCATAAAATCAACTCAATAATAATGTAAGTGATGTGTTTCTATTATTTCTGTTTTGGGGCCTAAACAGTCCAGGCAAGATTTATTCATCACCATGAATGTAGGAGTCTAAAATGTCATGCCTGTTATACAGCGAGGAGACTGCTGCTGAATATTCAGACAGCAGAATAAAAAAGCAGTACGAATGGCCTTAAATAGCACTAAAAAATATAATAGCGCACTAATTCACAATACAAAAAACATTTCACAGCAAGATGATAAGAAACCGTACATAATGGGGTATATGTTATATAAAAAAAGGACCGTCGTTTAGTATTTTATCTTTAAAATGCGGTAATTTTCTCTGCTTCTGACATCTGTTGGTGGAAAGTTATCATTACATTTCATCCAAGTCGGTGACACATGGGTTATTTTCCCTCCTCTTCTCCATCCTACTGTAACTTTCCTAGTGTGCAACATGTGATGTAGAGACAGCAGCAAGCCGCACACAGCCTTGAGCTGAGAGTCCGCTATAACCTTAATATTAGTTCCCCCGTCCTCAGGCAAAGGACCAACGATTTTAAAAAGGTCACAGTAGTGGTGGTATTTCATTTTACCACTAGATGGGGCTATTGGTCTTTCACAATTTGCTACTTAAGTTTATGAGCTTGATGATGCCAAGTGTTTTCTGGCATTGTTTTAATCCTTTCCTGTTATTGATTGCTATTGTTAACAGCCATTAGAGAGGCCCACTCAGTTTGGTAATTTATCAGAATAGATGCAGAGTGGATGACATCACAAATATATAGCTTTCATCAAACTGTACATACGAAGGAGCTGGTAAAAAAAGAAAAAGAAAAAAGAAAAAAGTTTGCAATCATTCCCTCATCTTGCCTGGCAAAATTGCAAACTTTCAGGAAGACAACTGCAAAACCAACAGAATGTATCTAATCAGTGAGAATATCAGTTTAATTACCACACTAAACATGAAATATATTGTTATTTGATTGTGTATGTAATGTGTTATACGTTATGTGAAAGTGCTCCTATAGTAAAGTCACTGAACAAGTGTCTGAACTTTGATGGGTCTAGCTTGAACACTATGCATCTATGGTGGGAATTTGAACATCCTAGCTGAGATTGTTCTTGCATTATGGCCAACGTTAACATTTTTGTGGAACTTGACCTATGTCCTCTACTTTCTGGTCAAGGTCGCCGAGATTTGAACTCATCTGAGATTTTTAGTAGATGCATCTATGGTGTGAATTTGGACATCCTAGGCGACATCGTTCTCGAGTTATGGTCAACGTTAAAGTTTTTTGTGGAACAGATGCCGACGCCAAGGCAACGACAATAGCGCGACTTTTTCTTTGAAACAGCCGAGCTAATATTGAGAAAGCTTCCTATTATGATGCAGTATTACTTACCAACTCACAATTGGGACTTTTTATTTCATAATTATGACTTAAGTCCTTCTAACAATCCCTTATTTTCATAATAGTTAGATGATTTCTGCACTATTATTATTATTATTATCTTTCAATATCATCTCATTTCTATAACATTTCTATGACTTTTAGTCTCATAAAATGATTTTTTGGAATAGATGTATAACTCCTAATTATGAGATATTTGTAAGAAACTTTCTAATTATTATGATACACTATGTGACTTCATTTAAAAAATGTTTTATTTTTATTTTTGGCAGAAACCGTCTTCCATACTTGGATCACGCGGTTCTTACCTTCAGGGAAGCTGACTAACCAACTGTAATCAGTCCACATTGCTTTGAATGGGCATGGCTTACCTGTGACTTAGGAGCTTATTTTAAGTACGAGTCCAATACTTTACTGTTTGTGTGAAATAGATACGAGACCTGCATTTCATGACTTGGTTTAGTCTCTTATGTCTTGTGAACTAGACCCTCAAACACCTTGTAGGCCGCAGCACACTGGCACGGGTCAGCTCGAGAGCTGCCAGTGCATGGAAAATAAGGGGTTAACAAAGTATTAACCAACCAGTTCTACTAGTTTTCACAGTTTTTTGTCCAAAGCCATATAATGTCACCTAAGTAGCAAACTTGGATGATAATCAAACTCATTCTCCATGTTAAAAGGCTGAAATATGACTTAACATCTATTAACTTAGCTAGCTTAAAGCACATATGGAGGAACTCTAGTCACAAAACAGTTTATTATAAAACCTCACGTTACCTTGGCTTGCAATGTACTGTTAACCTACTTAAGCACAGATAAAATGCTCCTGAAGATTTTGCTGACAAAGAAGTGTTTTTTTTCCCATTCTTAGTTTCATAGGGAATCAGGGGATATGTGATATACCTGTATTAATTTCCTTTAATTTTTTTGTTGAATCTTTTACATAGTACAGGAGTGCATATAGTCTGTAGCAAGCCAATAATCCAAATTACTAAAGAAGCTCAATTTGAACAGCTTTATTTGAAGAAATACACTGATCAGTCATTTTTTTTTAGGTAGACCTTGCTATACTGGGTTGGACCCTCTTTTGCCTCCAGAACTACATTTATTCTTTGTGGCATAAATTCAACAAGGTGCTGGAAACATTCCTTGGAGATTCTGGTCCATTTCGACATGATAGCATCACACGGTTGCTGCAAATTTGTTGCAGCCACGATGTGAATTCCACCACATCCCAAAGGTGCTCTATTGAACTGAGATCTGGTGACTGTGGAGGCCATGTGTACAGCACAGTAAACTCACTGTGATGTTCAACAAACCTGTTTGAAAGGATTTGAGCTTTGTGAAATGGTGCATTATTTAGCTAGAAGCAGCCATCAGAAGATCGGTACACTGTGGTCATGAAGGGATGTACATGGTCAGCAACAATACTCAGGTAGGCTACGGCATGGGACCAAGTAGGCTGTGGGGCAAAAGTATGCCAAGAGAAAACACCACCGCCACCAGCCTGAACCATTGACCGATGGAGCCATACTTTCATGTTGTTTATGCCAAATTCGACCCTAAAATGTAAATGGTGCAGCAGAACTCGTAGACTCATCAGACCAGTCAATGTTTTTCCAATCTTCTATTGCCCAATCTTTGTGAGCCCATTTGCACTGTAGCCTCAGCTTAGCTGATAGGTTTGGGATCCGGTGTGGTCTTCTGTTTCTCTGGCCTATTTACTTCAAGGTTCAATGTTTTGTGCATTCAGAGATGCTCTTCTGCATCACTTGGTTGTAAAGAGTGGATATTGGAGTTACTCTTGCCTTCCTATCAGCCTGAAGCAGTCTGGCTATTCTCCTCTGACCTGTGGCATTAACAAATTTAATCTTACTTGTTAACTCACATTATAGTAATTAAAAGTTGTCAAAACAGATTTGGCATACTTGTCAAAACTGGTATCGGAATTTCAGATGGAGAAAGACAAAAGGCGGCTAGAACAGAAAGTGAGAGGGTAAGTTGTATTGTTCCCCCAGTTACAGTGGTAGCTCTTAGTGTGAAACATTTTTCACGTGGTCAGTTGAATTGTGCCAAAACCAGTAAATACAGCATTTTAGTGGCACTCATGGTGGTAGAGCGAGGTAAAATAAAAGTGTCACAAGGCTTTCTTGTTACTGCTTGTGTATCTGTAGACAGAATGAGAGATATAGGGAAATTAGCGAGATTTGGGGCAATATGGCATCAATCAGAATTGTAAAGCAAAACTACTTTAACTGCTCGTCCAATGAGACATTTTTACAGTTAGCCCAACAACACTCACAAACCGTTTATGTTCAGTGTAGTGAAAAGTAATTGGAAACGTGACTAAGAGCAAATTACAGAAAATAAAAGCAATTAATTGTGATTGATTATGTGTAAACAATAAAGAAGCAATCTGTAATTTCTAAACTGACCTCTGCAGCAAGTGTAGTGTTTATTTGAATGTTCGTTGGAACAGCTACTGAATCTATACTTATATATGAATCACTTCAGAGAAGGATTTAGTGACACATCTGTTCATTCAGTTAGGTGTGTTTATTGCCTGGAGGAGGCGCATCAGTGTCAGCTTCTTTCTGCAGACATCAAGGGGCCATAAGCTATTCCCCAACATGTGGCCTTTTCTGAACAGATCAAGACTTGCTGCCAGCAAGACTTTTCTGAAATCACTTCTAATGCAGTTATTGAGATATTACTCATATCATATCATACTCAAATATTCTTAACAAGGCTTATAAACAGTGAAATTAACTTTTTTATGTAAAACATATTTCTATTATCTTTAAGCACACAAACCAAATACCAGATCAAAAAAAAAAAATGTTTAGATGGGTGAAGAGGAGGTGGCCATTTTTCTGTGTGAGTGACAGAGAGAGTTGGGGCAAAGGGAGAGAAAGATTGTTTTCAATCTTCAACAAGATGAAAATTGAGCTAAAGCAGGGAATGTCAAAGGAATTATCAAAAGCCTTCAAACGCGTTTTCCCATTGCCCGTAAATGCCTCCATGTCCTTAGAACCAATCAGAATGCAAGATCGGACCATGTGACCTCAAGCATTTTCTGGCTGCACTGAGGGGCCGGCTTTTGTTGGTGATGTTCAGATTGTAAACACAGCTGATGGTGAGTCTAACCTTGTTTTGCGCAGAAAAAATGTTGTAACGAGATTTCCTTCGGTGAACTTGCGGAAGGTACTGCCGAGCGTACTTCCCGGCCTGCGCGGGGCTGCGTCTCCTTTGCTGCGAGGGTTTTTCACACATTATATCTAAAATGAGCACAACTGCACACAACTGCGGCGTCTCCATAATAACCGTCTGCATAACAGAGAAGAACAAGAATGTGCAAGATTTGCACATCACATAATTAAAAACAGTATACATTTGAAAGGAAAATTGATATATCAAATGATAATATATTACTTAGGATACAATATTAATTTTATTTTACTTTATGAGACCATCTGGCCCTCATAGTGTCTGCAGCAAAAAATTCCGGCCCGTGGACAAATGTAGCTGATGATCCCTGATCTAAAGGGTCATCAAGTATTTTCTTGTCATAGCATGGATTTTTATTATTTCTTATTTGGTAAGGCTTCATCTGGTGAGAGTTTTTTTTTTTTTTGACAGCTCAGGAATATGATGTACATCTTAATAATCACCATCCTTTTTGGAGTTCACTGTATTTTGGGAACAGTAGGCCAGATGTTGAGGACTGCAGCTTCCCACCTGCTGTACTTTTGTACTTTATCAATACTATTTCTGATAGGTGATGCCATGATGTCCGTTCTTCTTGCTCCTGCGATCATAAAAAGGATATCTTCTTAGTTTGGGGGTCTGCTTCAAATAGTAATTTATTTCAAAGAGGTTAGAAAAGAGGTTGTCCTTTTATGGAGAATATCTAAAATGTATGTATTTGTGTTTACCACAATGTCTCTGGGCTGTGCCAGACACGTACTGCAGAGCTAACACATAGATTTCAAGAACTGTTACTGGTCATCTAACACAGATGATTCCTACTCCTCACAGTGAATGAAAGGATTTGAACAGGATAAATAGGTACAGTTGTCCCTTATTCAAGGTCAACCATAAACCATCCCCAGTGTAAGTCAGGTATGTGTACAAACACAGCCTCTGTGTTTGCATACAAAGCTGCGCTTTTAATTAAAGCACAGCAAGCAAAGCTCATTACTGGAAATACTCAGTTTGGATTAGGAGAGTCAGCTGCCTGGGCATGCCATGCAGGAGGCACAACACCTCACGCACACTCACTCGCTGTAAATTGTTTGCTCTGTTGTCCAATGCACTTTGTACTGTAGTACTGTACAGTAGAAGCAACTAGGAGATTTGAAGATGGTGTCATTTTTAAGTTACAAGTTGATCATTGGCAATAAAGAAGAATTTAATACTTGAAAAGTGCTACAGAGTGAACATTTAAGTGAGTACAGTAGCACTGTGTTGCTAACTATGTAACTAACTAATAAGTAACTATTAACTATTAAATATGGCTATTCATCCATTCTCATTTGTGATAAGGTGGTTGTCTAAACTCTTAGTTCCATCCAAGCCTGAGGTGTGAATTATCACCAGTTTTAAAGACTTCTTACAGATTGAGTCATGACCCATGGCCTGTCGTACCACAATAGACGACATGCATATTGTAGCGTTTCTTTCCACTTGTGCACACTCATTCAGCCAGAAACTACAAATGAGCTCCAGCTGACTCCTTTAACAAGACACCATGGTAACCTCAAATGCCAGTCCGATTTTGTATTAAGAACATAAACCAGCCTCTTAATTAAAGAAACTCGTTCTGCAGTAATTGATATCAGTGTGCCAAACTAGTAACTATTGCTCCTAAGGAGTTGTTTTTGTCATATGTTCTTCCAGCACAACCTCTGCATCACTGAAGTGGAGTTTACTGTTGACTCCGCTGTCTCATGAAGTCACCTTTTGCACTTGGAAAAGCTGAACAAAAATAAAGTTAATGCTGCCTTAGAGGGAATCATCATATCATTTACATTGCATTCAGATTCAAGGTGTAACGCTGAACGGCGAGCAACAGAGCGGCATGATGTGCCATATTTCAGGGCCACTGAACAGCTTGTCCAGATGACAGAGGGATAGGGTGGGGGATGCAAAGCAAGTGAGCAAGAGAGTGAAAGAGAGGTAGGAGAGGGTGGCAGGTAGAAAGGGACAGAGAGAAGTGGGGATAAAAACCATGTTGCCCGCAGAATACCAGAAAGGGCTTTGCTTTAAATGATTCAGAATAAGGATTAAATATTTATTGAGGTGAAAGATTCATGTATGCCACATCTGTGAACTCACTGCTGTAAGGCCACATTACTGCATGTTTCACTACCTTGTGTTAAAAGTTTCTATTTTTATTGTCTGATTACCTTTACAGCCACAGGATTGAACCCTTACTCACAAAAACAGATTCATAAAGAAATAAATGATGACACATGATGTTACAATATTTATATGCCCAACACTGGTTTCAACTGTCCCTACTTAATTCACTTTTCTTTGACCCAAATCTTTGAATTTCAGTTTGTTTGTTTTTACATCGTACCCACACTTTTGTTCAGTTACAGATAAATTCTTATCTTTATAGAAACAAGACCTTTACCAGAAACATCTGTGGTCTTTGTGGTAAAAGAAAGTGGATTCAAAATCAGTGAATGTGCACATTTCATTTAATCATCCACATTTGGTTATCGAAGTGTTGACACAGGCCCGATTACACCTGATTGCTGTATACTGTGAAAGACATCTGATTATTTGTCTTGCAAAAAATAGAGCGTGAGAGTTTTGGCTTCATCTGCTGGATGGATGTTGAGATGAACCGCAGGTAACTGCAGCTTTATCTTAGAAATCCACGGGGGGTCCTGCAACAGTCGGCGTGGGGAAACCAAACTGAATCGTTATGACTTGGGGTCATGGCTGCTGTTCAGATGTTTATTGATTAAATGTCAACTGCCCAGGTGAACTTGATTCACAACACTGAGGGGCCTAATTCAACAATCCATCACCAGTAGAGGGACATTCAAGCCAACACATCATCGCTGCATGCATCTCGTGGCACTGCAAGAGTGGCGACGTGCTGTAATAGCTGGAATGGCTGCATACAAAGGCTAAATGTTGAGTTGACTAATAAATGTGAGGTAGCAAGCTGCTATGAAATTTGATGTTATCTATGTTTTGTGAGAACACTATAATGCTGACTTATTTTTATATGGGGACTCTACTAAGAAGTTGACTGACTAAAGTCCATTTTTTGTGTTCACGTGATTTTGGAAGTACCCATCAGCTTAGTAGTTATTTATTAAAGCTGTTGCAATTGCCTTTGGAGCATCTAACTCATTTTTATCCTGCAGTTTTAAAAGGCTGACGGGGTATTGTTCTCACCTTACTGGGCGGGCGGGCAGGCAGCCAACTTTCAACTTTGAACACCATAATTCGTGAACAATGTCACCTAGGATTTTCAAATTGATGCCTTAGATGTGTCTACTAAAAATCTTGGATGACTTAGTTTTTACCATAATAACGCCAAACACAGAAAGCGACAGTATTCTTAGTGGTTTATATTTATTATGATTTTAACATTTCTTATTCCTGGTTCTTACTTAGCCATTACTAAGGCTCATATGCACCCCATTAAGATCTACTGAGACCAGCTAATTATGTGTTCTAGAACTTGTGCTTCCCGGGGATTTGTGACATCTAAAGATTCTACTGCCAGGAGGCTGAGGGGGTAGCACTGATGGCCGGCAGTATTTCTTTAAGTGGGTTGCATTGCTGATGGTACTTAAGTGGGAAAATTTGATGCATTTTTATACATTTTTAATCTGAATGTGCATGCTGGACCAATTCTAAGAGCTTCCATTTGCCATGTTTCAGTATTTTTATTAGCCAAACAGTTAACCATTTGTTAAAGTGATTATTTAATGATCAGCTTTGTCATTTATTGTCAAATTAACCAGTTATTTAACAATAACTGATTAAATATCTGTATAAGCTAGCCCTAGCAGTATACCAGAGCTACGGCATTTGGTATGTGTTATATCATAAAAACATAAAAACAGAAATTAATCAAGCGTAACATTCAACCACTAAAACAAATTTTTCTGATCAAGAATGCAAGTAAATAACTAATAATGACATGCTTTATTATTTTTCTGCTTTTCCGTAAAATAGTCAAGTTGAAAATTCACAGATAACAACAATAATTATATTTTAGATTTAAAAGTATCATTTCAATTAAAGAGCTTGTGAATACTGATTTATTAACCGTTTCAGAAAGATGAAAAATGATTTTGGTAATTACCAGCACCTTAATTTGGGGCAGCTGTGGCATAAAACTTACATTAGGTGGTGGTCTAAAAATAGTAAGCAAATAAATATTAATAACATCTACATAATAAGAAGGACAGCAATGGCATGAACAACAAGCAAGTACCCTTGCATATTATAATGATATGTCAATGGTGATGTGCTCTCTGGGTACCATTTGAAGTAACAAAGGCCTCCATCCAGGGGACTGGGGGAGCAGTTTGCTGAGAGGTGCAGTCGAACTGTGTGTGGGGTATATTAATTTGGATTCTGGACCCTAAGGGTGACCCCTCACATGAGACATAGCTCTGGCAGTCCTGGTCTTCATGCAGGCCATGAGCGTACAGTGACACATAACCTTGCCCTGTCACCACCCTCACCAGTGTGTCAGCTATCATTACTGTGATTGACGTTGAGCTAACACTCCAGTCCTATGAGATTTGAGGCTCTGTATAACCTCGCCCTAGTTGCGTACCAGGGCTAGGACATTTGGGGAATGGTACTGGATCATGATGCCATCTGTGTTTGTAGCTTGTACTTCTGTTTAACAAGGTCACAGTCCTTTGTAACCTTGTGTAAATGTGAGCTCTTTTCAGCCAAAATGTTTTTGTATAGTAGTAGTTGCTGCTATAGAATAGCATCATAGTAACACTATAAGTGAAAGGAATGTGCATGTGTTGCCATGTTTACTATAATCAGTACATCATTAGCAACAGCATACTGTAAATGACACAAACAGCGCAGATGAAGGCTTAAAATAGAGATGAGTGTGCAATTCATTAACAGGTGTGGGACAAGATTGACAATGCATTTTATATTATTGGTTCCTCCTGCGATACCATTATTGACATGCTAGTGCCAAAAATGACTAATATGACTTACCAGAATCACTACTTTATGATTTCTTGTGATGGTGGTTGTGACATGAATGAGGGTAAAGTGAACGAAAGAAATATAGTGAAGAAGAATTTCATTGGTGGAAAACGGCAGACAGTGAAAGAAAGCTTATCAGAGAGCTAAAACTGACTAATGACACACACGCACGTGCACAGGGTCATCAGAATGTAATGAGTAAATACACAATTCCTATGGCAGAAACTCAGTGCAAGTAGACATAGTCAAAATGACTTGCTGAAGCCAAGCACCTGAATGGGGAAGAAAGGTGATTTAAGGGTCTTTGAACATGGCATGGCTGTTGTTGCCATAGAGACTGATCTAAGTATTTCAGAAACTGCTGATCTACTGGGTTTTTCCTGCACAGGTATCTCTAAGGTTTACAGCGAATGGTCCGAAAAAGAGAAAATATGAGCGACAGCTCTCTGATTGAAAATGCCTCGTTGATGTCAGTGTCAGAGGAGAAAGTCCAGGCTGCTTTGAGCTGATAGGAAGGCAACAGCGATTCAAATAATCATCGTTACTACCGGGATATGCAGAAGAGCATCTCTGAATGCACAGCATGCCAACCTTTGAAGCAGATGAGCTACAGCTGCAAAAGACCACTCCAGATGCGACGCCTGTCAGCTAAGAACAGGAAACGGAGGCTACAATTCAGGTAGTCTCACTAAAACTGGGTAACAGAGGATTGGAAAATATTTCCTGGTCTGATGAGTCTTGATTTCTGTTACAGCATTTGGGTAGGGTTAGAATTTGGTATATACAGCATGAAAGCATGGATACATCCTGCCTTGTATTAACGGTTCAGGCTGGTTTTGGTGTAATGATGTGCGGGATATTTTCTTGGCACACTTTGGGCTCCTTAGTATCTGTTAAGCATTGTTTAAATGCCACAGCTGACCGTGTCCATCCCTTTATGACCACAGTGTACCCATCTTTCGATGGCTTGCTTCCAGCTGGATAATGGGCCATGTCTTTTAGCTCAGATCATCTCAAACTGGTTTCTTGAACATGAAAATGAGCTCACTGCGCTCAACCGTCACCAGATCTCAATCCAGTAGAGCACCTTTGGGTTGTGGTGGAATGGGGACTTCACACCATGGATGTGAAGACAACAAATCTACAGCAACTGTGTGATGCTATCATGTCAAAAAATAGACAAAAATCTCTGAGGAATGTTTCTAAGCACCTTGTTGAATCTATGCCATGAAGAATTAAAGCAGTTGTGAAACAAAAGGGGGTCCAACTCAGTACTAGCAAGGTGTACCTAATAAACTGTTCGGTGAGTGCATTTTTCCATATCTAGTGACTTTTGCCTTATATTAACCTAATGAGCCAAATGAGCTAAATCAGCAGTTGTCAGTAAAATTGTTTCAATTCACTGTTAGTTTTTGGATGTTGTAGTATGCTGGGGGACGTTCTGGAATAACATGCAGTGAGGACCAATGTAGAAGTTGGAGCGACTTGTAAATTGTCAGATTGCTTTTACATGCGCAAAACTGGCAGTCAGTGACCGGCAGATGAACCAGAGTAAAACGTGTGGGAGGATGCTGCAGTACAAATTACATTTTTGTAATCTCTGTAATCCAAACAATCTTAAGCTTAAGAGAAACACAATTTCATAGTGATATATTGCAACAAGGCTGGACTAAAAATAAACATGAACTGCCCCCCCCCCCCCCAAACACACACACCCACAAAGAAACAAACCTCATATTATTACAACATAGTATTTTAAGTATGTGCATACAAAACATACTGGCACTTGTTTTCCAATTCAAGGTATTTCAAGGTATTTTATACACTACAATAAAGACCAGTACTGCATTAACCTTTTGTAGAGGATGCCACGACCTGCTGATGAAGCACGTCTTTGTTCTATTTGGTGGTCATCCACAGGGAAAGAAAACAATTAAACCAAAAAAGGAAATGGTCAACATCAGGAAAAGGTATTTTTGTTTCCAACCGTGCCATCCCCTTTTCCACTTTTTCAAGAAGACAATAAAAGAAGACAGGCAAAACTGAGAGTCAAATCGAAGGTTAATTGGAGCCAGGGAAATGTCAACCAATGTTACCGATCACCCACAAGGGATATGCAGCCCTTGGTGAAAAAGATGCTGGAATATCAGCACAGTATATTAGCTTCCTTTCTATAATGGCCTCCTGAAGAGAGTGATGATGATATCTTTTCAGCACTCTGTTCCCCCCTAAAGCAGTTGTGCTCGTGCAAAAGACAAAAGGAGAGAGAGCGAGCGAGTGTGTGTTTGTGTGTTAGCGAATGCGTGTACGCACGTCTTCTATGCTTTCTGTCAAAATCAGTATTCTTATTGGTGATGCAAATTTCATGGGAACCGGCAGGTGTTGGCAACAGATCACCCACACCTCTGTTGTCGTGACATAGTCATCCTCCAGGCTAACACATAGTCAGCCACAATTTTAGGTTTGCTAATGTAATATTAAATAATGTTTTTTTTTTTGTTACGGCATAATTCATTGAAAGGAGAATCTTACACAAAAGATTGATAAGAAACTTTGAAAACTAAAAGCTGTAATTGAAAGCAATGTAATATTTTACAATTAATCTGTGTTAGAATGTCACATCCGTGCAGCAGGAGAAACTGATCCGAAGAGAATTACTACATCAGGTTACTGCACACAGGTAATTTATTCGTAATGGGTTCGCAAATGTTTTTGTGGTGTACATTATAATCCAAGCTTATTCTGTAAATATCATAACTGGACTCCTTTTATTGAGCAATAACTATAATACACCTTGCGTTTAGTACATTATTAGGCTCGTTCAGTCAAGAAATGCAAAATAAAAATCTTATTGAGAAAAAAACCCTCATTATTGTGAACAGCTGAGTTGGACCATTTCTATTATTCGGTTTTAATGACTAAATTGATCGACTAATGCAAGCACATGTTTGCTGTAACCTCACTTACACCATGCTATCACTAACATTAAGTGATGCTGTCAAACTCTATAGCCTTTTTTGTGCCTTTGACAAAGGGCAACTTAGCCTTGATCTTCCTCATAGAACTAAAAAGACTAATGATAAAAAGGATTACTCTTGGTATAAGAAAAGGTGCTGTAGTCCAATCTTAATTGGTGAGTTCCCTTGCTAAGTTGATCTAGTCTTGAGGCTGCCAGTCAGTGAACTGGTCAATTAATCTTTCCCCTCTCTCATAATGAGGTGGGGGATTTCAGATGGCTGGTCCTTCACACAAAGACAGACAATGTGCCCAAAGGATCTTCTGTCCCTGCACCAAGTGACCTGACAATTAAAAAATGTACCTCCCTACTTCCCCTACCCCACCAGGTGGCAAATTGGTCTGACCCAACATCATATCAAAAGGACAAACCATGACTTCAAATCAACTTCAGAGGCCCAAAAGGGGCAAAAGGGCAGTATCCTCCATGAAATAAGATTGTTGTATTAAGGCTTATGGCCCCCATATCATTCTGCCTTCCTCATTTTGAGGTAAATGAAAAGAGACTTGTTGGATACTCCCTGATGTGTCTCACAAAGGTTTACAATCTCAGAGGCAAAAATATGTTGTAGTTTGACATTAATTTGATGATGCAGATGTGACAGTGGAATAAGCTGAATGTTGAGGGTTAAATGCGCTCGACCTTGCATTGTAGCAGTCTATAAATCTGGTTAGTGAAAAAGATGATAATAGAAAAGCCAGCAGAAGACAAAGGCAAAAAAAAAAAAATCAGACACTTGACTTTCATGTACTTGCTATCTGTACTCTATTTATGTATTTTGTTTATGCTGAAAGAAAACAGCACTTACTTCACTCAACAAGGTGTTGAGTGTCCATCAGTTCCATGTTCACATTGATCTTTTTGCACTTCTGCAACTTAGTGCACGAATGCTGTCAGTGTGTCATTGCATGGAGGCTCATAAACACATATCAGCCTGTAAATGAACTCTCCCCCACTTCTAAAACTTGCTTGTCATTCACAATCTAACACGGCAAAGAGTTATGCTCTTGCTGCAAGAAGAAAGCATGCTTTGCAGCGGTGGTCCTTTAGGAATGGCTAAGTTTTGTTACAGTAAGTAAGATCCAAAGGAAAGAGAAACACTTCCTCAGAAACGCTGACCTCTGCAGATGTATAAACAATGTGTATGCACAAAAATGCACAGATGAATGCCTTTTCCTACAAATAGGCTGGGAAGGAAGAATATGCAGTACGAATGCGTGATCTCATGCTTCCTTCAGACCATAGGTACATATGTTTTCTAGAGCAAGTCAAGCTTGAAACAGTCAAGTGGAGATGAAAATAAGGTTAGGCAGAATTTGACCTATTTAAGTTTGCTTTTCTTACCATCATGCATTTTTTCTGATTACAAACACACCTGCCCATATTAATAGTATGCACAATTTATAATTCACCATTGCAAACATTCATATGTTAGCTAAGGTTGGCTCCTTCGCCCTGAAATTGTAGAATTGATAGCTTATTTTTTTTCCCCTTAAATATATTTTTTATTCACGATTCCAGCAATACAGAGACCACCAACAGAGATCTATTTCTTTGCTTCTTCAGTGCATCTTTATATATATATATATATATATATATATATATCAAGAAATTCTTTGATTATAAATGTAGAAGGACTTGATTTTAAATTCTGTGTAGGCAGTTGGTTTTGCTTTGTTAAGCTATGAAGAGAAACGATTCACACTTTAGTGAGTAAAAATCACTTGGTTACAGCTCAGTGGCTAAACATTAAGGTTGCTGATTACTTTGTAATCTTCACTGTTGTAAGTTCACTGTTGACTGTCATTTGCTACAATCCTCAGTGATCCATGACTTTACCAGGTGCTGCCATGCAGAACGGTGTACAAACCAGGAATTAGTCCACTCACTGATTCAGCCTGGTGGTTTGACCCGTGACATTTTGACTTTGTCTTCTAGACTTGGAACACTGCTGTTTAGATGTCTCAGTTTTTTACACACGAGGTAAATCTTAAGTTTGAACTTAAAAGATTTGCTTGACTTAGAGCTCACAATTGAAAGACAAGTGCCAAATGGAACTACTAGTAACAAATAACTACCAAGACTGTGAAAAACTTAATGTGTACAAAAAAACCATATGAAAGTAATGCATTGTGTATGTTATTTCATAGAGTTTGCTTAGTGTCATAATGTATTGTAGCTCAGTATTCTAGCATATTTTTATGGACTTACCTTACAGTAAGTTAATGTTATCTTCATATGTTAAACTATGTACGATTATCAGCAGGATATGAAGACAAGCTATGGCTTGTCTTCATATCATATAACAGGTGAGCTCAATGGCTACAATTTTTTTCTTTTCTTTTCTTTTTCCTTTTTGCCAGACTTCCAGGACATCTTGGCCTCCGGCATCAGGCAGCACTGAAGAATGGAGGACTGGTCCTCGCAGCAGCAGCAGTAGCACACTGTAGCATTTCTAGCAGTTTATCATGCAGGTTAACTGTTAGATGATTACTATGCTGTATCAGTGTTAGGTCATTGTTACGGCCACTGACCTTTGGCCTCTTTTGTTGAAAGAGAGCTGCTGTCCTTTTCCTCTCCCTCTCTCTCTTCCAGGTGCGCCCAGCCTGATTGCCACAGGTGAACGGCATTGAGGTCGTTTGGGAGGCTGAGTATATAAGGCTCCAGCCACCAGTGCTCCTGCCCCTTTTTTGGGCTTCGTGTATGGTTGCTTGATTTGGAGTGTGTTGTGCTTGCGAGCACTCGTAGTAAATCCTAGAGATCTGTGTTTTGTGGCTTTGCTGTGTTTTCTTTAGTTTTCTAGTGTTTAGTTGTCTAGTGTTTTTAGCGTAGTCTGCTTTTACCCCTTTTAGCCGGGCAGGTGTGCCTGCGCGTGTGGCCATTTTAGCTATGTGGTGTGCCTTCCCCAGTCACCTGTCGTTCAGCTGCTGCTCCTGCACCCCCCCTAGACTAGCGGGTCGTAACAGTCATGGTAGACGAACACCGACTGCTCCAACGTCCATGTGCTGCAAAAAGAAAAAGTAGCACCTTGTGGCACTCCAGTATTTAGAGTGCGACACTCATTTCAAGCAGACAGTGCCATAACAATTATGTGAAAATCTTTTAATGCAGTATTGTCAGATTTAACTTTTCTTTTAAAACCTAACAAGTCATTAATAGCAGTGCCTGACCTATGAAACCAATGTGAAAGTAAAACAAACATTTGATTCAAGGAAAAACTATTGTTTCCAATTTGGCAACTTAATGTGTTTTGCACTGACGGTGTCAACAGCTTCTACTATGCTGGGAAGGCTTTCCACAAGGTTTAGGAGTGTTTATGGGAATTTTTGACGATTCTTCCAGAAGCACATTTGTGAGATCAGACACTGATGTTGGATGAGAAGGCCTCACCCGTAGTCTCCACTCTAGTTCATCCCGAAGGTGTTCTTTTGGGTTCAGGTCAGGACTCTGTGCAGGCCAGTCAAGTTCTTTCACAACAAACTTGTTCATCCACTGCACTGGTGTGCAGTCCTGTTGGAACAGGAAGGGGCCATCCCCAAACTGTTCCCACAAAGTGGGAAGCATGAAATTGTCCAAAACATCTTGGTATGCTGAAGCATTAAGGGTTCCTTTCACTGGAAGGAGTCAAGCCCGACTCCAGAAAGACAATCCCACACCATAACCCCCCTCCACCAAACTTTACACTTGGCACAATGCACTCAGACAAGTACCGTTCTCCTGGCAACCGCCAAACCCAGACTCATCCATCGGATTGCCAGACGGAGAAGCGTGATTCGTCACTCCAACGAACACGTCTGCACTGCTCTAGAGTCCAATGGTAGCATTCTTTACACCACTGCATGTGATGATTTTGTGCTTAGAGGTGTAATGCTTGGATGCAGCTGCTTGGAAATGGAAACCCATTCCACAAAGCTCATGAAGCTCTCTATACGCACCGTTCTTGAGCGCCTCTGTGCACTATGTCCCTCAGCATCTGCTGACCCCGCTCTGTCATTTTATGTGGCCTACCACTTCATGGCTAAGTTGCTGTTGTTCCTAATCACTTCCACTTTGTTATAATACCACTAACAGCTGACTGTGGAATATTTAGTCATGAGGACATTTCACAACTAGATTTGCACAGGTGGCATCCTGTCATGGTACCACACTGTCATGGTCAGTAAAGTGTGGAAAAGGTGAGGACCCAAATGCAGGATGCCTAGAAACAAACAGGGTAAACTGAAAAGGAGTCTTTATTTGACTGGTGGCTGGAGAACTAAGACTGAATACGAAATACAAAATAGAACTAAGACTACTAAAACTATACTGGAAAACATACAGAAAACTATGAACTCAGGTAATATAACTCTCGAAACTCTGAGGCTATAAAGATGGAGGTTAGGGAACCAAAAACATAAACAGGCAATATGACCAGGGACAAAGGCAGACTGAAGCAGTACATACACAGGAATGATTAGGGAGATAAGACACACCAGGGAACAGAGCTGAAACACATTAAGGAAAACTAGACTGGGGAAAGTAAAATTGAATATCAGAAACACGGGACAAAGAACTACCAAAATAAAACAGGAAACAGAACTAACACTGAGACAAAGACTAAGATTCACAAACTTGACACTGAGACAGATGAACCAGGAAGACAAGATTTGATTACAAAAGGGAAAACCAGACCAACATGGAGACAAGACAGAGACCAGACATACATAGGAACCCTACTGGGGAAACAGAAATGGATCACAAAAGATAACTAAATATTTCATAACCAAGAAAATAAACTAGAAAATAAACAGTGACTATTAACAGAGGATATAATAAATGACGAGAAAAAATAGCAACGTAACTAATATTACAAAAGTGCCAAACTTAAACACAAAAGATTCTCAGAACCAAAAGGAATTCCAAAATGACATGACCATGACACTCAACTCCTGAGAGCGATCCAGTCTTTCACAAATATTTGTACAAGCAGTCTGCGTGCCTAGATGCTTGATTTTATACACGTGTGGTCATAGATGTGATTTGAACATGCAATGATTTGGACAGGTGAGTGACTACTTTTGGCAATACTGCATTTTACATCAGTGATGTGTAATCATTTAACGATTTTAAATGTAACACTTTTGTTTAAAATTAAAACCTTGACTCTGTTGTTGAAGTCGGCATCATTGTGGTAGTACAGTATTTCTGAATCTTCAAACTGCGCATGCAGTAGGTGAACGTAACATCATATTGCTGGTGTATATCGTGATACTTTGATTTTCCTAATACAAATACATATTAGGGGTTTCTGTAGCTCAGCATGATTATGTATAATTTAAATATGACATTTAATAGGAATCCTGCATATATTTATTTTTCTGTGAATGGTGTATAGCCTCTGACATTTATTTCTAAACAAATATGTCTAAACATAAGCTTGACCTTACTCATATTCAATTTATGGTGACTGAATTGTTCAAATAATAAAACCCCTGTGAGGGATGATTTAATAGTGAGAGTACCCTAAGTATGGGTCAAGATCAGAGTCAAGTTTTTTTGGCTGTGTCTTGTGGAGTACAGACTCCACCGAGAGTAATTATTTGTGGAAGGTTTAGGGCCCTGGGGGTGATGGAGTAGGCGGGAGGGGCAGAGGGTGCGCTGAGACGGAAAGCACGCCAGTCCCACTCATGGTTGATGCTCAGTGAATCTGAAAGGTCATGTCATGTTTTCTGGCAATTGACTCGATTGGTTTGGATTCTGCAGCATAAGGCCGGGACAGTGGAGTGGTGTGTCTGTGTGTTTATTTGCGTGCATGTGTGTTTCTGCACATTTGCTGGGAAATGTGGCCCGGGGTTATTTTTTGCATTGACCTTATTACCCTGCGCAGTGACGAGCTTGCCACATAACTTGCTCTGTCTGACTCTTTAACACACAAACACATCTGCATGCAGCCACTTTAATTGCTTACTGTTAATGTCCACAAACATTTTTAGTTATTTTTGAAATATATATTAGCTTTAATCTGAAAATTTGATATTTATATACAATAAACTACCAAAAATGTATAATCAGTAAACGTTTAGCACTACATCACACATGAAAAGAAAAATTTAATTCACCGGTTTTAAATTTAAGTAATTTAATATAGATGTATATATAATCCTGGAGTATGTTAGTGTTATTATAACCGAAGAATTTGTGTATGCACTCTTCCTCAAGTTAAATAATGTGAAGTCAGTGTTGGCACATTTAATTAAGGTTGATTGCAATCATCAAACACAGACAGCTTACAAGGAGAGCTAGCCAGACATATTGTATGTACTCTGCAGCAGTCTGTAAGGATTTAGCCACTGATATGGCTTCTGCCTTGCAGCCATTCTCTCAACTAATTTACCAGAACAATGTAATCTTAACCTCTCCCCTTTATTCATCATCTGGGAGGCTCAACACACGATATAAATAAAGAAACACCACGAGCACGAGAAAGATTCCCGTATATGGTACAAAGTTGAGCAGCTCCATTAAAACCTTTTGCATCACAAGTTGTTCTAACAGATGCAGTATTTAGCAAGTGCTTTAAGTGTTTCTAATGTGCATATTTTGGCTCTTACTTATGGATACAAACATGCAGGTGGCTTCTATGCCTCAGTTAGGAAAAAAAAACAAAACAATAATGAAACCGCTAAATGGAATTAGTCGGTCCCCTAGGCATTAGCACAGTACATGCAGTTTTACCAGCAAATCCGTGGCTAGTCTTCACTCTGCCATGCCTACGCGGTTGACTCCTGCACTCCAGCGGATCGGTGGCAGAGGTCCAGAATCACTTAGATCATTTTACCCGGGGCACAAAGGGGGCAGAGAGGAGCCACTGACCCTGCACTCGTCAGGCAGGGCTTTACGCCTCGCTGACTTCCCTAGTGTGACATTTCTCCTGTATTTGCCCCCTCCCAACGCCTCCCTATGTAACCACCACTGCAGTGCAGAAAAAGATCATTGTCTGTAGAGATATCAATCAAATGAACAGCATCTGGGGTCAATCTGCTGTCAGTGCTCCCTCTTTGCAGTCCCAGCTTTCATGTAAAGTGACAATAATGACAGAATGTCAGAAATGTTACCAATTGCACTCAGTTAACAGAAGACGACACTTCGAAGCCCAGTGTTCTTAAACACAGATATCGTACCTGCCTCTCTCTCTCATCACACATCACCAGACCTAAACACACTCTTCACTTCTCTTCCACCCCCTCCAAGAACAAACCTCCTGCCAAGGGTCATACAATGGCCGTGACATTATTAAAGGATCAATTGTGCCTTAAAACACTGCCTCTTCTCCACGGGATTTGTAGTAGAACAGATGAGGCTTATGCAGAGTGGCTTTAACATCTATTTAAAGTGTGTTAGAGACAATAATCTAATGAGACATTTACATTTTGTTCAGCTGGGTTGAGAAACCTCAGTTCAAATAACCTGTCATCTTATAGTGCTAGCATAAAACACATTTAAATTTACTATTGATATCCACATTGCATTTTTAATAAAGAATTTCCATTGTTGAACATGTCCATCGCTATAGCATTAAATATATATGTATTCAGGTGCTCTTAACATAACTTTAACTTTTAATGCTGCTTGTACTGGAGAGAAAATATGCTGCCGAGCTGGATCTTTTCAGTTTCTTTCGTAAATAAACTGAATACTACATTTAAAAAAACGATTATTAGGACGCCCATCATATCATTTACTCATGTGATGAACGAAAGCAGGAGTGAAGTGAAAAGCTGGGATATTCTCCCTGCCCATAAGCTGCTGTCAGGGGAGTTGTGAAGAAGGATAGTAAGGTAAAAGTGAGGACATGCTGTGCTGGGATCAACACGTGTCTGCAAAAGCCTGGAGGTTCCACAACAATCTGTTCCAGTTGGTTCACTCTTGTGCTATGACCTCAATTTCTGACTGCTGTTGGAGCTTCCTTGCACTCTGGGTTGACACAACAACTGCACATGCAGCTCTACACCCGCCCATCCAAGCAGAGGGGGACATAGTGGAAGAGCTGTTCAAATATCAAACAATGAAGCAAAGGGAGGAACATTGAAATAATATCCCCACATCCTGGGCTGCACAAGCATCTCCAACTTGGCAGTCCTGTGAAATGACACTTTCAATTGGGGTCAATTGGACCCCTGCCTCTGGATTTCATGCAGCTTCCCTGCCTAGGGGTAATCAAGAGCCATAGATATAATTAGAGTAACTGCCATTCAAGCAGTGTAACTGAAAATTTGAGTAACACTAGGGGTCACTGACAGTCCACGCAAATAGTGAAGACTTAGAGACCCTTCCCAACATAACTTACAGGTGTCTTCACAGGCTAGAATAAGTAGTATCTGACAGAAAGTGACAGTTACATGACAGGTTCTTAGCATTTTATTTGTGATCCTATAATTTTTTTTTATTACAAAACATTTTCTTGCAGCGGTCAGTTGCCATGCCACTAATATCACTCATCAGTTTAGCGTATTTCTTTTTGGTTATATTTTGTGATTGTGGGTTCTCTGCGCTCGTCATTACTCTTGCTGCTCTGTCTCAGTGGCAAAACATCTTAGCAACAGTGACACGGTGGTCTAGTAATTATCTAATTGTTTGAGCTATGTCTTTTTTTGATTTATGGCCTTGTATCAGTGGCTGACCTGATTTATAATGAGGTTCCCCCACTTGTGAAAATATGAACCTGAATTATGTGGCACCAGTCCAATTATTTCTTTGTTTGGCTGAGGTTCCCGTAGACATTGACAATGTGCATCACAAATAGCTGCCATTGAAGCTTTCACGTAATAACAATAATATGATCCATCATTTTAGATTGGCCTCCCACCATGTTACATCCTTTATCTCTCATTGTTTAGATGTACCCTGGTCCATAAAGATTGCAATAAGGGATTGGCCTATAATGGATTATTGGTAGTTGATCATATTGGAGTTTTTGTCACAGGGTCTATCAATTTCATATCTGGCAACCAGAGTATATGGTTGTCATGGCTGTAGTACTATACCTGAAAAACTACACGAGCATCAGCAACAAAACAGGACTGCGCCTTCCATTAATCCAGTAGGACTCCCATTATCAAGTTCAGGCCACAGAGTCAAAAAACTGGGCATTAAGTGGAGCAAGTTGCTTGGCACAAGGACAAAGTTGACAGAAAACATAAGGCCCCCACACACTGTCTGGACAGCAGGAGTCTGTGAGTACATGGGTTGAAGAATAGACCCAGCCACAAGCACATCCACTATACAGATGAGCTGCCCCCTTCAAATTAGCACCGAGCAGAGACTGCTGCTAGTGTCTGATGAAAAGATGCACGGCTGCCACTGTTTGTGCGGCTAAGGCATTCATCAAATTAATTACTGGTGGATCCAAGCACCTCTCTGATACCTCTTTATTTTGAGTCCGGTAAATGGGGACTCAGACTAGCGCTGACAGAGAGGCCTAATACACCTAGTCCTTCGCTGCACATAATTAATTGAAATCTTTGCTAGTTTGACAAATTGGAATGATGAATCTATCTTCTATGAATAGCTTATGAAAAAAATGCATAATCAGTCAAAAACATACTGTAGAAGCAACATCTTGCTCTCTCTGTCTCACTCACTCACTCTCTCTTTTGCTCTCTGCAGCATCGTATGATCCATTAGGCAGAGAAAGCATGTGGCTTGTTGGGAGGAGTTCCTTCCTTTCAGCACCTCGATTGATAACTTTGGCTTCATACTTTAATAGAGCGGTCAAGGTGGAGAGTTCCTTTGTGTAGTTCAATAGAATTGGGGAGAGCATAAATCAAACTGTACTACGCTTTCCCACTGGAAACAGATGTACCATAGTCTCTAATGCAAATAATAAAAAAGAATCCTCAGTTGTCTTTCTCATCAGAATAGATACAACTAATCATCAAAAATTAATTGATAACCAATTTTTTTTTGATTAAAAAATGACTGCTTGTTGTGAGAGAAAAGCTGGTAAGTTTTTTTTTCAGTTCATTGTTTTGTTTGTCTGACAAACAGTGTTTCAGTCGTTTTAGTTGTAGTTCTACAAGCACAATACTGTACACAATTTCTCAGCACCAAATTGCAGCCAGACAAAGTTTGTGAAAAGCTTGTAAATTAGTGTAGTATTTAACAGCGAAACAACAACTTATTTTGGCACGTTAACACAATAAAAAGTACAAATTAAAAATTGAATACATGTCAGAATTTTGCTTACAACCGGTTTCCTCCTCCACAAAGTGGTCAAAAATGGCTTATTGTAGATTTTTTTTAAATTTTTATTTATTTATATTTTATATTGTCAAATCTTAGCAAAAGGTTACATTACAGAGAGAAATCCAACAACTCCAAGCTGAACATGCACTTGACGACAGTGGAAAGAAAAAACCTTCCTGTCAACATAAAGAAATGTCGGATATAACCAGACTTACGGGTTACGACCACCTGGCTTGTCTAATTTGAGTGAGAGAGAAGCGTTGAGAGAAAACTTGAGCACTGAAGTCAGTAAACACATTTTGGTTGGGACAATACCAGTCAAAGGTTAGAGAAAGATTGTGGTTATGGCGGATAAACCGAATTCAAGGAGTTAAGAAGCTAAAATACTTGATAAACATCTATTCAGCTTAAGACTCAGACCTCTCTTTTCTCAATTTTTTTTTTTGTGAAGTGTATAAAAGCTTATTTCAACTACGGGAAAAAAACAAAAACAAAACACTGCCAGGCAGAGCTAAGTTGAGCTTAGAGCTAAGTATTTTGAGTTTTCTCAAAATTTCGACTTACTAAGTATCTTGAAAGTTATTTCTGAGTAAGTCAAAACTTTGGGATGGACAATTTTGAGATATTAAGTTGAAATTTTATGATTCTAACTTGAAATTTTTACTGAAACAAGTTTCTGTGGAATGCCTTTATTTTCTGTGCATGTGTACCTGTTTCAAAATTTTTGGATTTGAAAACTTTGCAGACTTTTAATTTTAGCCAACAAGAAAGCAAATGTGTATAATTAAGAACTTCTTTTAACAGCTCTACCCAAGAGCAATGTACAGCAGGGTTAGACAGCTAGCTAGCCCTAACTTAGCTATGCAGCACACATTTTGCCTTTTGTTCATCAATACTAATACTTAGATACACAGTCTATATGCTGGTCTCAACATGTGCAACATAAAATAGTTTAACAAAACAGTGCAGACTTGTGTATGTGCCATTACTGTTTTGGCTGATGCTAGCTAGTTGTATAGCATACACAATTACAAACAACAACTTTATAGCCATAGTTTTATTAATAATGATTTTGTTGATGTTATGCAGAGAAGTTATCCAAATCAGGAATCAGAAAGTCAGATAAAAAAAAGTGGCATAGATACGTAATAAGTAAAAAATGTCAAAAGTGGGAATTTGTGAGCACAAATGATTTATTAGGAGCAATAATTAAGAAATTTGAGACCATGAAACAGTAATTAATTTGTGAATAACAACAGACACTGTCATTTACAGAGTAGTTAAGGTTACCCTTGTTGTGATACAGTTTGTCATTTGTTTAAGTTTACAATAAAGACAGCTGTTTAGTGAGTATAAAGTATTTCAGCGCATAAATTTATTTTATAATTTATATACTAAAAAGCCAGAAAGTTACCTGTGTTATCATTTTTAATCAGAGCATTCTGGTCTGGCGATTTCAAGGTTATGATAATGGTGTTTGCAGGGAGGACAATGCATGTGAAATGTCAAAAATAAATAAAAGAAAAGAAAATGTATGCACAGCGCCAGTATGTGAATGTGGCGCTGCATCTGTACATGTATGTGTCTGTGTGGCTGTGCGAAGATTGAGAATACACTGAATGTGAAGGTTGCAGCTGTGAAGGACATATCTTGTCTATGGTAAGTAGTCATCCTTAATAGGTTTGGTTTGGATGTGAAATATTGGTGTGCCAAGTAGGTATGTGACATTAGTGTTGTCTCCAGGGAAAATTGCAGACTGATCTCAGTTCAGCAAGTACTGAGACAGGATTGGGGGCTAAATAATGGCTCAGATAGATGAAACTGTACCTAAACCTTACAACCTCAAGGCAATCAGTTTTGCCCACCTTCTGTGATGTCCGTGTTCATCATATCATCTTCAGTATTGCTGTTAGAAAATAATCCTTTTGTATGAGCAAGCTTTTCTTAGTCCTCTTACTTCTGTGCAGACTCATTTGTAGATTTCTTTTTGAAGCACAGTTTACCAGAATTAATGACATTATTCTACAGCACTGCAGATTTTAAAAAAAGGATATACTGTGATTACGAGGAGCTCATTAACCTGTACAGGGTAGAAGGTCCTGCTTGGTGTGTAGTTTTCTATAGATATTTCAAAGACTAGTTTACCTAGTACATACCAAACATGGAGTTTTTTTTCCTCCCTCCAAATCATGCAGCCAATTAAGAGTCCAATATTGCTAATCGTGATAGTTTTCAAAAAAAAAAAAAAAAAAGAGAGAAACTGAAGATTGCAGGAAGCTAAGGGCTTTACTTGTTTCAAAAAGTCTTGGCACTGTGAATGATGTGTTCCTTTGATTGAAATCCTTGCCATGGAGCGTGACATGAGCATTTCCTCTTCGTTCTCCTATTATCAGCAGAGCCTATGGTGCACAACCTAATCCCTCTTCATCAAAGCAGTGTGGGCAGCAGTCAGCGAGATGTGACCATCAATTAATCACCCACTATCCCCCTGACCAAGCTCAGTCCCTGCACAGATGTGAGGCCTCATTGGCTTTAAACACTCTCACTGGGAGATCTGCTGTAGACGAAAGACTGCCACAAACTCCCTTTGTCAAAGGGCTTCTGTGGACAGTGAAGCTGTCCCCACTCTGAGAGTCAGGCTGCTCTGAGGTCAGTGTGAGTGAGTACTATCAGATTAACCTCTGAACTGAGCCTTAACTACTTCCCTTTTATAGTCCTTCTTTAGTATCTTAACTCTATTTTTAATTGAAAGGAATGCTCTATTTTTTTCTCTTTTATTGTTAGCACGCCTTCTCTGTGAGTTAAGACCATCTAGTGAGCTCCTTTACTCAGTTTCACTCTGAGTTATGCTGTTCTGCAGCTAAGCTGCTTCCTGAGAAGCTCATTGTCTTATTGGAAATCTTCTGAATATTGGATAAACCAATTTTCTCAAAGCCCTTATCCCAAACCCAGCCCCCCCCCCCCCCAGCTGCTCAATTTCCAACACGCAAGGCAGATAAAACACCAGCTTGCACACATACCTTCATTAAAACACGGGTAAATGTCATTACAAAGTGCATTTTCATTCAGCTATGTTCTATGTACTTGAAACTCCAAATGCGCTATCCTTTTTGCCACCTTGCCATATAATGTTCCATATAATTTTAAGCATCTCTACACCAGTAGCTTAAAGCACTGCAGAACAGAAGGGTTGCAGAGTTCATAAATGAGTAAGAATCTCCAAATGAGTTTGGTGACCTCTTAAACTCCATGAAATTAATATAAGCAGACATCCTGCATGCTGCAGGCTACTGCAGAGCTGGAGAAGATCACTTAAGCTCTCTGAGTTCCATAAAACTTTTATAAGTTGACTTACAAGACACATTGTAGCTACTTATTGGTGATGACAGGGAGCAATATGGAAGCAAACAAACCTTTACTGCCTTCTCTTAACCCCTCACACAAGTATAGGGGAAATACTGGCATCAAAACATGTAACATGATTTGTTGGTGTTACACAGAGAGCTCATCCAAAAGATCCCTGATTAAATTTGTACGTGAATGGGAGCTGACCATTGAACATACGTGTCTGTGATTTGTTTAAAACCTAACTGCCACAGTCAACACTGATAACTTTGCACGTTGTGTTGAGCTCTTGTTATTACGTGCGTTGCATGCACTTGATGATAAAAAACACAGCGCATTGTAAAGTTGCAATCAGAATAAATCTCAGTCTTCTGAATCAGTCTAGACATGCTTGTTGTTTAATGCTTAAAAATCAATATTGCCAGCCACATACTGTAAGTGGTATATCAACAGAACAGCTTCAGTCCTACAGCTCCTTGGGCTGACTGCCCGGTATAAAATTGGCATAGTGGGTCAGAAAAAGGGTTGTTAGAACTGGAAGAAAACAGAGAAGGAATATAAAAATATGCTTCTGGGTGAAGTGGTGCATGTAGTAAAACAGTGCAGCCTGTTAGCCACTCTTTTCCCTGACTGCATATATCTAAATACAGTGGGTTTTCACGCAAACTCGCACTTTCATTAAGGCGGCTATAGCAAAGTCCTTTCAGAAGGAAGTGTTGCCATTCATCAGCGATCTTGCTAGGCAATTATTTCAGGCTAACAAAACCAGCCATAACCTTCATTTTATTGTTCTGTGTGTAAAATCAACTGTAAAGTTTGATTTAAATAAAAATGCTTGAAAAGGTTATACTAAAGTACACATGCTTACATTTTTATGAAATTACAGATTAGTTTATGGCTTCATCCAGAGCGCTGATGTAATCAGTGTGTCTGGTTCTTTTAACAAGAACACTGAACAAAAGCCGTGCTAATTCATTCTGTGGGGATTCATTAGATATCTTGGTACAATCAAGATATGCAGAAGAGCACACCTGTCAGCTAAGAACAGGAAACTGAGGCTACAACTTGCACAGGTAGATCAAAATTGGACAACAGTAGATTAGAAAAACATTGTCTGGTCTGATTTCTGCTGCAACATTTGGACAGCAGGGTCGAATTTGGTGTAAACAGCATGAAAGCATGGATACATCCTGCCTTGTATCAATGGTTGCAGCTGACCGTGTCCATCCCTTTATGACCACAGTGTACCCATCTTCTGATGGCTGCGTCCAGCAGGATAGTGCACCATGCTACAAAACTCAGATAATTTCAGACTGATTTCTTGAGCATAGCACAAGTTCACTGTACTCAAGTGACCTCCAGATTTCAATCCAATAAAGCACCTTTGGGATATGGTGGAATGGGAGATTGTCACGTGCAGCCAACAAATCTGCAGCAACTGTGTTAATATGGAGCAAAATCTGTAAGGAGTGTTTTCAGCACCTTGTTGAATCTATGCCACAAAGAATATGGCAGCTCTGATGCCAAAAGGGCTCTAAGCTGAAGCCGGTACTAGCAAGGTGTAACTAATGACATGACCAGTGAGTTTATGTAAGATTATGTAAATGAATCTACACTATAACTACACAGTTTCACCAACTTGATACATTTAAAATGACAGACTTTGCCAAAAGTGTTCTGACCGTTAAATTAAATATGTTTTACTTTTTGCCCCTATCCATGTCTTTCTGTTTATTGCTAAGTGCAAATTGTTTAAAAATGCCAGCATTTACGAAACACTTGCTTAACAACTGTATTCCAAGGAAATGTTGAAGTGTGACATTTATTTGCGATATTGATTTGAGGTGTTATCATATCGCCCTGGGACAGAGCCAGCTCTTAAAGGCCTTTTTATGCCCCTCTCTCTCTTATTATTCTCTCTGTGTAACCTTTTCCTCTGAGCAGCACCCTTGGAAATCATATATATACTTTTTTTTTTTTTTACCTGAAAATGCATAGGATCTTCTAATTATTTTGTTACCCTGGGAGGGTATATGTTAACTAATTTTATGCTAAACCATTGTAGCCTCCTCCACCATGATGAATCCTAATGCTATTCTTATGAAAGGTACTGTATTAAATCTCTAGTGTCCCAGAGTGTGACTCTCTAAGCAGTTGGTGGGATACTAATCTGAACACGCCTCTAGAAGTTAAGAGTGAGAATTGGCTGTTTAAATATGATCAAGCACAGTGATGCTAAGGGTATTTGCTGGAGGTTATCTCCTGTTTCCAGGTTAAGCAGCGTGTTTTTGAAGAAAATGGGCCAGCAAGATAAATGGGGACACTGAAATGTATTTAATGAGGATGAAACCGCTTTCTCCCATAAGGATGTGCCCGTGCTTAATGAGTTTTACCTCCAACCTTAAGTGTAGATTTATAGAAATGATCTTGCCAAGTAAGAACAGGCATATGAGATGTTTCTAGCAGATTTAAGATTTGAGTGTGAGGGAAGGAATCGACGAATGCAGGAAAGTGGTGTAAGAACTGATAATAATGACTGTTGGAGTGTCATAGTTAGCCAGGGTGCCATACGTGTTAACACAAAGCGCCAAATGTGGGTACATTTGGGGAGCATCTTGAATTCTGGTCGACAAATGTTTGCTCCAAAATAGATGTGCACTAAAAATCTATGTTAGAAGTTTTTAGCATGTTTTAGTATTAATTACCCATGCCTATTTGACCTATGATTAGCTCTAATGCTCATCATATAACCATCTATCTGCAATCCTGACCAAGCTACATATGCCAAAGGCAATGTAGGTTCAGGTTTCCACGGAAAACTGGTAACCATCAACACTGCAACGAAGGGAATAATTGTGGTAAATCCACATATATGCTGTGTGCTATTAATGTGGTACATGTTTCATACAGTGTAAACCAAAGGGTTTTAGTTATTATACATACATTTTCACATTACCTGGCACTGAGTTTTTTTCTAAGCACCTTGGAGAATTTGTCCTTCTCAGCATCAAGGCTGCCTCTATCTGTGTCTTCATGTAATCCAAGACTAAATGAATGGTGAGACTATTTCTTTATGTTTGGACTTGTGCCCATGCTGCAGAATAGATTTGTGGCCCTGATACTACTGTATGATGGATAAGAATATAAACATGTACCATGCCTAAAATAAATGCTTTGCTGTTCTACTGTTTTGCAAAGGTTTTTTTTTTTATTGCAATTGCTACGAAGGTGTTCTTTAAGGTAAATTGACTGTGTTTTGAGTAAGACTACACTGTACTCTGTGTTTTACAGCATTTCATGTTAACTACAAAGTGACAGGGGATAAGAGATTATTTCCAGAGGTAACTAAGAGGTGACTAACTGAGATGTGCAGTGGCCCAGAAGCAAGACTGTCACACTCATATGGTTTCCATGTGACTAAACCATGCTAATAGTATCAGACTTTCAATACAATGTCTCCAATGTAGAAATAAGAAAAGAATATGGTGGCTTTATAGGAACAATATTCATATAATGTATATCAGTGTGGAATGCTGCCAGCTCAGATTTATGCAATCTGAGCTATAGTCCAAAAATAACATAGTCCTTCACATTGCTGGTATAATAAAAGATAACATAGCCAAAATCACTGTGTTACGGAAATGGCCTCATAACTGCCGCACTAATGTGCCGTTAGACCTTAACATCGAACGGGTTTTTCAGCTGAAGCATTAATGCATCCACATAAAACTGTTGAGCACATGGAAGCTGAATTGCCTTTTGCCTTTAGTTCTCACCTGGAGGACATTTGGCACACTTGTCTTAAACATCCTGTGTTTTATTTTTAGCTCTAATGTTCGTCATGATACGGAGCTGACTGTGTGTTACTGAAGTTCCTGACTTTATCTCGGTTAACGGCACGCAGGCCGTGCAAACAGTGGAAACTGTAAGAGTCTGATTCTGCCTGACTTTACATTAAACCCATGTATTTTTCATACATTGAATTTAACCATAGGTGTGTGTATGCAGCTCCAAAGTTGTGCTACGGTGACAGACCTTTTTTGTTAAGTTGTTGAGGTAGTAATACTCCAGTATCAGCCCTAAAAAAATCATGCAACAGTTCATTCTGTTAAATCATATTCATTCTAAAGGTCCCAAAGGTCAGAGTGCATCCAGTAACCCTCCCACGTGAATAATGAATGCGAATGTCATCAACTGCATCAATACTGCTGTCTTATATAAGTTCATATATACGTGACTTTCAGCTTGAAGTGTCAGAAGGAGAAGTCATTCATTTACAGTTTAAATGTGCAATCTAGACTAACTTTTTCTCATAGCTGTGAAATAGCATTCCTTGTCTCGTCACCCTTCATGTGTAGATAAGATATAATAATAAGAAATATAAACAAAATCCTTTTAAATTTGATCGGACCATTTTATTTCTTTTTTTCCCAAGCTTGACTTTCTTAATTCTGCACAGCTCTGTATTGGAGTGATATAGTGCATGGTATGATGAGATTATTAGGCATGAGTGAAAAGGAGAGGTCATAACCAGGACACTTTAATAATCTCAGTTACATGCACCATCAGTATGGAAAATGTGTGGGTTAGAAGCTCACCTACTGTGTGTGTTTGCAAGTCTCTCCGTGTGTGCGTGTGCGCTTGTCTGTTTGAGAGAAAAAGAGTGAGAGAAGGAGAGTGGGAGAGGAAGTGAGAGAACGAGAGAGAGAGAGAGAAAGTGAGAGAACGAGAGAGAGAGAGAGAGAGAGAGAGAGAGAGAGAGAGAGAGAGAGAGAGAGAGAGAGAGAGAGAGATACTGCTGGATGCTGCAATCTCCCCTGTGGGCTAATAGATTCGAGATGACATGCTCTCCGCTTCCATGCTGAATGTTCACTGAACTTTCTGGCAAAGGAGGCTGCCACTAAAGAGGGTTCAACCAGAGGTTAATATAAACAAACAGCAGAAAATGGAGAGCTAGGGATTATTAAATACAGGGATGACTGACAAATGCTTCATTGCCATTAGCCCCTGGCCTCTATATGTGCCCCTTGGCAAAAATACAGTGTCATCTTATTGTTGTCTTGATGACCCTTTGGATGAAGTGTTCACTTTGCAGGTCAATTAATCCTCATTCTTGTTTGTTTTCCGCTGAAAACATTCAGTAAATATTGCTAATAGTAGCTTGGAATTAACCACGTTGTGTCTACGTTTAACCGTTCCTCTTGTAGTTGAGATTCAGTAGCGGGAGGGTTGATGTCTGATGAGGAGCTGTAATAGCTGTAATTTCTCAGAAGGCCAGTGTGACCAGCCTTATTACATTTTCTTGCAAAATATCTTCAAGATATTTTGTCCTTTATTTGCCTTCTTATATAATTTTATGTAAAAAAAACTGTATACGTTTATGGTGTTTATATTGTATACTGCCCTCTAGTGGGCATTTTCATGCATTGCTCATATTGCAGCTCAAATTGCAGCTTCTGATAATCTCTGGTATTGTTAGGAACCTCACAGTTTGTGCGTTTGTGATGATAACTTAATGAGAGTTTTCCATTTGCAGCCTTGTGTGTAGTGGAGAATTTTAAGACTGCTGTCCTTGATGAATGATATGGTACATACTGTATTGTCATATGTCCATGTAATCTTTCAGATATACCACATTAATGTATGAGTTATCTTTACCACACAATGTATTCTGTGACCATGGCAGACAGATAACTTCTGTCTATGTGTGTGTGCACATATTATATA
>JAVDPK010001830.1:732865-752216 GCA_034780415.1 Cichlasoma orientale | reverse complement strand
TTCCATGTGCCATCGTCTTATTATGATGCTGTGAAACAGGAATAGCTTGTAAAGAAGGGGTTAAGTGAAGGATATGAGTTGTCCCTGCTGGGATACTGAAATTTATCACTGCCAGCAATAATGTGCAAATTTTATGCTGTTAGCCGTGCATTGTTATAAGTGATTGTCATCTAATTAAATTGTGGTTCCTCACTAGAGATGCTTTTAATGGTGAGATAAGCGCAGGGAACCCACTGAAGCGTTCCAGAGATCAATAAAGATGTTACAGTCTGGAGTATGAATTGTCTTAGGGTTACATAGGCCAGTTGAATTAATTAGTACTGTAGTTTAATATCTCAAACTTTCTGACCAAGCAGCATTTGGTTGGTTGAGGGATACGTCCAGCCTCTGAGTCTTATTTAATTTGCTGTTGGGTGGCTTCATTAAGAAGATTAATCTGTGGTTTTAGCTGTTTTTGTTTGTTATATGGACACCAGAAAAGTACTTATAAATACTTATTCTTTGTTCTGTACTATTTGTAAGGCTTTTTTTTCTCTCTCTCGCTCTTTTTTTTTTTTTTTTTTTTGGCCTCAGTCAGGATTTTATTTGGATCAGTTTCTTTCCCCCTTGCGGCAGCTTCATAAACTGTATCCACCGAGCATTCCTGCTAAAAAAGTTTTCCTGTCTCTGCAGGGTGTCTCTCAGCAACAGACTAATGTTTGCCCGATTTGTAATACAGTGGATTCAATCAGCACGGTCTGGCCAGTTAAAACTGAATTCCTGTTTTGACTTTTCTTTTTGTCTCCAAGGACACTTTGGGGCAAAACAAAAGTGCTCAGTACAGAAGTTTTTTTTCTAGCAGCTTTCTTTGTGGTCTGAGAACATTTAGAAGTACGGATGTATGCGGGGGAGAAACAGAGGGTTGATGGCATCAGTCCAGGCATGCTATAGAGATGTGCTGATGAAGACGTGACTGTGACTGTGTGAACCCTGTGGTTCCTTACAGACTGTGCCTTGTGTCAGTAGAACAAGCCAGGGGCTCAACTCAGGGGCTCGGCTAAGGCCACCTAACTGGGAGTCAAATCAGAGGCGCTCAGTTGTCACCTCATGCCTGACTGGCCCATGACCCCGAGGGCCGGGACCCATGTCTGGGTCATGTACAGTCCTGTGACCCACTTACGAACTGATGGGAATGTGACAGATATTTTCCTATGGAGCAGCATCTACTTTACCTTCACATAATTGTTCTGTTGTTGTAACTTGTAGTCCCATCAGATCAGATGAGTTTTATAACTTGTCCACATATTTTCTATCTTGCTATGGATTTACGTCCTTAGGGAAGTTATGTTTGTACTCAAAACCTTTTTTTTTTCTTCCAATAAAAATCAAGTTTGTGTCCAAGTGTACAGATTCCCTACATGGTGCACATGTGGTCCTGTCCTCATACTCACACAACAATGTCTTCCCCTGAGACGAACAAGACTCTTTCAACACTTCTGTTTTCTTCCAGGCAGAGCTGAGCTATAAGTACATGCTGTCATTTATTTTGAGACATGAAAAACGTAACCACTTTAAAAAGTCTCATAATAATACAATAAACAGTTACTGATCTCTCCATTACTTTAAGTTCTCTGTCTTCATTACAGACATCCTTACCAATATAACACTTAATTTTAAAGGGAGTAATCAAATATAAAATATTAATAATAGGCTTATAATAGTGCTTTAACTATATCTTCAAAACCACTCATGTACTCGTATAACATGCAGTGCATAAAATGTGCTCACAACGCTGTCTGTGTTTGGATTTCTAGTTTGTGTTTTTGCCTGAAAACCTCAGTACTGGATTTGTTATGGACCTAATTTTAAACCGGAATTACATTTTCATTGTGATCTGAGCCATATTTATCGAGTCTGACATCTGATATCTCTCGGGTATAAAGAAGCACGCAGCAAGCTGCAAAGTGGTGGAGGGCCACTTGGAGCACATCACCTGCTTCCCTTGCTGTCACCCTCTTCCTTGCAGCTGTGAGGCGCCATGGGGGCTGGTCACTGCTCTATGAGCCAACCCTAATGCACACCATCCCCCTGTTTGCCCTCTTAATGGCCTGTATACTTCAGAGTCACTCCTCTGCTCACCTACAGCGCTAGAACGCCGGGGCTTGTCTCTTTAGATCATTTTTTGCCTATTCTCATGTTCTCTTTTTAAAAAAAATACTTTACTGTTATTGAATATAATTTAATTAGTTGAAAATATTGCTCCTGTATATAGTACAAGTATTTTTCGTTTATACCTTTAGCGCCTACTGATAGAATTAGTGTTTGGTTATAATGTAAATGTGCCTACTGATAGATGCCATCCCATGGTAACTCTTAAGAACGAGTTGGTACTGAGGAATAATGTTGCATATGGGTGAAAGAACTGTTGCACCTCTTTAGCTTAATTTGAAAGGACAGAATGAAACTGTGGTCTCTCCTCGTGCGATGGGGTCTATTAGCTCACCGACATGTTTCACAGTATGTCATTTGAGTCTGTTACAGTGGCAAACTGCTTCGTTACCCCTGTGCCTTGTTGTTGCAGCCTGACCAATTACTTTTGAACTTAAGAGGACATGACATTTGTAGGTTTTGCACTCTGAAATGACTGCACATGTTAAAAGATGCATCATGCCTTTTCCCTCGCAAATAATTTATAGCATTCACCCCCCCCAGGGTTTACTCTTTGAACTTAACAGTGCGAGCTTAAAATATAGCTGTTACAGCTGTGCTTTTTTTCCCTCTTTTTCTTTTTTTTTAAAGTCACGTTTGGAGTTTCTTACAGCGAACTGATACATTATATTCTTAAATTCTTGAATAAAACAAAATTTTTCATGGCAGAATTTAAACGGATAGTGGCACGCACTGCTAAATTACCAAGCAGCAAAGCCAGATTGCCCCGACTAAATACTTAAAATCTTGCTGTTTGGAAACATTTCACACACACTGTCACAACTACAGGTTGTGGCAATGAAGAGACAAATACCACAGGGCAATGCAAATACCTTTTGTGATCTGTCAACAGCCTGCATGTTTTCATCTTGTTTTTATATGGCTAACTGGTAATGGGTGATATGATATATGACATGTCATGCTGGCGTTATTAGATACACTGAAAGCCTCGGGTTTAAGACATATTTTATGCTTATTCAGCCATTTGAATTGTTGCCTTTCATATCCAAATTTGCTGTGATAGATTGGAGACTACGCAAAGACTGCAAGCTGCTCTGTGCGTGCTGATCAAAGATTATTTTATTTCCTTTTTGGTGAAGATTACAAACAGTTACTGACAAATAAATATAAAAGGCATTCAATACATCTGTTCATCTGTTGTTAATGTGCGCTCCTCCTAATTACTTCCTAAGTAAATTACAGTGTTATATATATATTGATGAGTTTACTTTCTTCTACCTCCCGGACCACAAACCCGTGGACCATTAAAGTAACTTCCACTGTAGCTGCTGGCTGTCATGATATAGCAGATTAAACACAAAGAAAATCAGGGTGGGAGGCTGGTTGGAAACCCAGTCCTATTCCCTAATTCCCTTGCTGAATACATGTGTTACCTCTACGGCAATTTGTCAAACACTGCACTGCATGCTTGATGAATCAAGTGCCCCCTGGTGGTGATGTAATAGAGCAAAAAAAAAAACAGATCTTGGTTGTTCAAATTGGATGTACGAGCAGCCAAGGGCACTCTGCGTCCATTTGAGCATTAATTTGCGCAGGAAGAAACAACTTGTAGGTCATACAAGCCTCAAACAGTGTTTTATATTGATGTTTTGTGTTGCTGCCAGGTGGAGAGAAGACATATTTTAATCTGCAAAATCATAATAGAATATAGCGAGGCACAAAGCGTGGGCATTCATCTATTTATTTTATTTGTATTTTATTTTCATTATCAACACAACTCCGCTGTATTAGGTCCAAATTGTTGTGAAGTCTTAACCGGATGAGTAACTCATGCACAAACAAACACATGAAAGACATAAACAAATAAACAAGGGACATGATTGACTCTTCAGCCAGATGGTTTTTAGCCTTTGTGTTTTTGCGGGGAGGTCACCGAATGAAAGAGAGCCAGAGCAGGGCATTTAATCCCATCAGGAGAACTGCATTCCCATAATGAGAAATTAATAACATGAGCATGCTTTAGATTAAACAGAGCAGTTAGGACCATTAGATCATTTTCATTGCTGGCATTAGGGCAGTGGATCAGTTTTTTTACCCATATAATCCCACAAAGTAGGTCAATGTCTATTGAGTATTAGTGTGGTGGCTGTGATCCTGTTGTTTCAGCTCCAGGACATGGAATTAACACCAGAGACAACTAAAGTGGATAGGGCAGAGGTTGTTGGAAGGGTACATACCTCTGGACATGGGTGTAAACTGTGGATAGCACTTTTAAACCTCTAACAGGTCTTGACACTGAGGCCCTGCTTATTCTCAGGGTTTGAACAGTGTTTGCTTTCCCCCCCAGCACAGACTAAGCAACTCACAACTGTACCTTTCACTCCTACTGACCCTCGCTTTCTTACTGCATTATAGTAAGCTCCAAACTACTGTTACAAAACTACCTGCTCAGCCTTTCACCTTTGATACCATACGCTATGATTGCATTATGAAAAAGAGAAATTAAAACTAGACGTTAGAAATCAAATAATATATCCTTGCTGTGTAAACTCGTGTTGTGTAGTGCTGGCTATATATTTTTTTTGCAGAATTTCCCAATCAATAATCAAAATTGCATCAATAGAAAAACAGCTGTGTTCTCATCCACAGCTGCACAGTGAGTAATAATCAGCGAGCGAGCAGAAGGCCCATTTAAGATCAGTGTCCTTAATAACCACACCCAAGACCTCACACCCAATGAGATGATGAGGGGGAGTCACAGATCACGCCGGATTAGTGCAGCTTGTTTTGCTTTGGCGGTTGAAGCCCCCGTGCCTCACATGCACACACACACTACCAGCTTGTCACTGCTGCCCTCTTAATGTGAAAGCAAGTATATTTTGACAGATAACAAATGAGTGGCAGGAGAACACAGCACAACTCCCATCATGTACTCTAGTGATGAATGTTAGATATGACAGTCAGACCACGGAAATAAATATTTTTAAGAAGCTTTCCGGGAAGGAAAAATTTGAAAGTAACATATTGAAAGTGAGTGGTATCACATTTGTGGCTGATGCGCTATGGCTCGGTCGCCACTGTGCTCGCTCATGCTCAAAATATATACACTATATAAAAGCGATGTGACTTATTTTAAAGTATTCCCCAAATACAGTGAATGTCAGGATATTCATTGGAAAGATTACTTTATAGAAATCAAATTCTAAGAAACCCATCTGTTTTACATTATACTGCAGGGTTGTTGTAGCTACATAAAAATATGGCTCACTGTGGGCCATTTTTCAAAGATTTATAAAACAACATCCTACCCCTGACAGTGGATGGTACCCATTTTGGGGCGAGGATGCAATAAAGCAGTTTGGGCTACTCTGTCCAGCTCTTACAGCCATCCTGTGATGGTGCTTCTGAAGCGATCTATGATGCCATTGAAAGTGACAGCAGCTGCTCTGTCTGTCCTTGTGCACGATATCAGTAATTCCCTCTGCCACTTCTTAAAGAGCCAGATCACTTTTTACCTCTTTTGACCCTCCTGCCCTTACAGTGCACCCTAGTAATGGTGTTCAGGGGCAGTGTGATCACCTGATGAGTGTTTCAGAATCACGATGAAGCGCTTGGTAGCATAGTAAATACAGTAGATTTTGGCGAGCAGTTAGCCCATTATATCTGTTGACGAATTCACGCAGATAATGCCACGACCTGAAGTGTCCCATTGCCGTGAATGCACTTGAAGTAAGCTGGGTTGAATCCCAAGTGAACCGTGCTGTGTTGTTAGTGTGACCTAAATAGGGCAGTTTGGCACATTTACCTCAGTTGCCCCACACCAAGACTGGAGACAAAGAGAAGTGGGAGAGAGTGCAGAGGAGATGGAGACAGGAGGGGAGAGAGAGCGAGAGAGGAGAGAGAGAGAGAGATAGTGGACTCAACAGAGTGTGAGAGCACGCACATGCATACAGTCAGGAAATTGCTGTGGGGAGGTGATTCGAGGACACGTGAAACAGTATGGCTTTAAAAAACATCCACAAACACAACATCAGTGAGTGCAAAGCTCAAAATGTTGTTAATAATTGTTCTGCGCATGTCACACAGTCGCCTCCTCACACTCTGAAGCTGGCGGGCCATTCACAATCAAAGATCTACCTTTAAGAATTATTTTCTTAGAGGCACGCTTGTGTGAACTGTGTGACTCGCTGACATGATTAGGCAAACACACGTGTGGATATTTCTAATACACATCTGTACTTGTATACTGTACGAGTCAGTGCCTTTAAACTTTGGCACGCTGTAGAATGGATGATAAATGCTCTTGACCTCAAAAGACTGTGTGCCAAACACAGACAGAGGCAGTACAGATGCAGTCAAATGCAACGTGCCTAAAAATGGGAAATGTTGTTTGAAACATTGTCTCCACAATATATACTATAGTTACCCCCTTGAACAGTGTTGATGACAACTTTAAGGTGTAATGTTTTTACTGTGCAATGATGCCTTTATACCTCAGTAGCTTTTTTCCTCTTCATAACTCCCCAATAAATATGCTGGCATTGTTTAAATAATATAGACAGCTGGGCCTGAAGAGGCAGCGGTGATTTTCTCCTCTTTGGCATTCTGCCTTTATTGAACCAACAACAAGAGTTCAAATAATCTCCTTGTTTGCAAATTTAAGAATAGATTCTGACAAATGTGCAGGCTGACTCGGTCTTTAGGATAAGCAGGTTTGTGCTGATTTCGGATTTGTGCGTGAGTTAATTGCTCTGCCGTTTAAGCTCTCGGCTAGGTCAGCGACCTTAGCACCAGATAATCTTACTCTGTGCTCTTTGAGAAGTGCAGCAGGTGACTGTGGCAGCTAACCCCGAGTTGACCTGCTAGCTAAGACAGGATAAAGAATAATCACATTTAAATCTATGCATGGTGTTGTGAGAGGAAGTATATCATTTGATTCTTACACACTACAGGTGTCATTTCATATCACTTTAATACCACTTTGATGAACTTCGTTAAATTACATTGCATCTATGCTGTGTAGCAGAACCTAAGTGTATAAACTAGGGGAAGGGCTTGTGAGTTCTACAAAAGGTGAAGGGAGCACACAAGGACACATCATACATCACTAGGTTCATCCTGTAGAGGGCAGTGAAGACACATGGCATGGTGGAAATCTGTGGTCTGTCCTGTCCTCTCAAAGCTGCACATGTAATGTTCTCCAAGCATGGCATCTGTCACAGAAACACAACACATATATACAGTACTGACATGTAATAAATGAAAGCTTTATAGAGGCACTGATCTGCAGCATAAAGCTGCCAGTGAGATCCTGCTATTTGGCTGGAAAAAAAAAAATCTCCACACCAGGTAAAGTGGTAACTTTGTAATAGTAGTGATGAAATAAAAATACAGCTTTTCAACTGAGTAAAAATGTTAAAAATGTATTGGTTTTAAATCCCGTATTTGCAGTGAAGTTGCTCCTGTTATCCATTACCTTTCCTACGAAGCAGACCTGCTGCTCAGCAGACTCAGAAAACCAAGTTTCTCGTCCAGCCTTTAAAAGAGTACTCCAGTGATTTAGTATTTTACATCCATGAGGCGGGGCACCTGTGAGTGACAAATATTAAATAGCACGGCTAAATCTAAACAACAGAGCCCACAATATCCTTATATTTTGGTTCTTAAGATGGGCTAACCTTCTGTGATACTTGGCCCTATATGTTTGGTAAATCTTACATTAGACCGTGTCTGCCTGGTAAAAAAAAACCCTCCCAAAGCTTTCAATGTTAACACCACCTACTGTGTGTAGGTGTTTCAGTCTACTGGTTTCTGAAATCTTAATCACTGTTGTCTGTTCTTAGACAGGATTTAATTTATATCGTTGACTTGGGGGCTGCTTTGATGGTTGCTGGTTACCCTGGCAGCTGGTTATGTCTTTGATAAAATATAATAAATGGTGCATTTGTTCAAGTAAATGTGTTAAGCAGTCTTTGTTTTAGAGAAAGTTAACTTTCTCTTTCCCTTTAACACCATTTTTAATATCAGAGTTGTGGGTGTTTTGCTTTTGCATTGTTATTGCAGTGCAACTATTATGTTAATTTATAGCATTTACCAGTGTACCCGTTGTACCCCACTTGCTATGTTGAAACCTTGTGCCTTTGAAATTTTTTGGAAAGGGACATAATTGGGTAAGCACTGAGCATTTGGATTCCTTTTGTTTGGCATCAAAACACTTGTTTTTGCTGTATGCTGCATGAGCATTTGGGATGAGTCTTATGTTTAATTTTCATACTTTTTCTGCTATTTTAGGAAGAAGTGAGGAAAAAAGATGTTGCAAAGGATTCAATTTCAACCCAGGACGCTATTGGACTGATTATTCTCAGCTGTTGTTTGTACTGTACGCGATCTCGGTGTTCTGATTATTTGATTTATTCCACATGTTTGCATTTTGGACAATACCAGTCATTCCGGTCAATAGGAAGATATCCTGATCATTGCTGGTGGCGTCACTCTAAGCGGAATATACTCAAATAATGTATTCGTGTTACGCCAATAAAAAAACCATAAAAGAAAAATAGTTTCATTGTAATCGCAGCATTAGTCCTCAAAAATCGGTCATCAGTCTTTTTCCACCATGCTTTCAAACCATAGTGCACATCTTTCAAACTCACACCATCTAGTTCTCCTATTGTTGCTGTAAAAATACCCAGCTTCAATAGGCTCAGCACAGAAAGACCAGCAGCTCTACCAGGCTTCTTTTCCATGCACAGTGCCTGGTCAGTTTTGTCGGACGATTATAACATGGCACTCTGAGACAGAATGGCCTGGGATGAAATCCTCCTTTTGGTGTTTTAGACTATCAGAGTGCGGATTCTCATCCAACATAATGTAGAGGATTAGGCGAGTCATGCCTGTGATGGCACATTAGCGCCACATGGTCCAAATTGGTTCCTGACCTGGCTGAATTTTATTTATTTATTTTTGGAAGAGGTAAGGGAGGCAAACAAACTAAGTAAAAAACACACAGATGAACATGGCGTTTAAAGCATTTCAAGGCAAACTTTCTGCCTGTGTCAACAAAGAGCCAGTTTATATCATGTGCCCTTCATTTGTATTATAATATATTTATCTTATTTACTCCTATGTCTTTGGCAGGTTTATCATGCTTTTGAATCTTTGATTGATTTCTTTCCACATTTTTTTTTTTTTTTTTTTACCACAGAGGAATCTCCTTTAACCCTCCCTTCCCTCTTAACCTGGATATCAGTGGCCTGAAAAAGGATGTAGTGTGTCACATTATAAGCAGCTGCAAGTAAAAGATAGGAGACAAGCCTGGGTCATCATGGCAATCTTCCAAACAGCTTTTAAACAGTGTTTCACAATTGATAAACAACCGTGCCTGTAATTAATATTGTACATTCATGGTAAAAGGCATTCTACATAATTACTCCACTGTCACCACCAGAAATATGCACATTCAGTGTTATTATAAAGCACACCAGTATATCATATTAAGTCATAAATAATGGTAGTAGAATTAATTAATTTTATAAGCACACCTCCCCCTTGTGTGGTACTTTACATTTAACAATGTCAGCATTTATTGACGCACTCTTTAAACAATGACATTTTACGCAGCTTTTAAAGAGAGCTATTTTGTGAGGTGCTGATGGCTTTGGTAAAAATTTCTTAAGAGAAAGAGGAGGCAGTGGTTTTACACTGTCCTTACTTAAAGCTTGTTGTTAGGCAGTTGCCGAAAAACAAAAATAAAAGCTTTTATCATATCTTAGTGTAGTATGCTATGAACTGCTGAGAGAGCTACTTGAAAACTGTAATCTTTTACTCATTACATGGTACTAAATTTGCTAACTGCTCATCAGCAAAGGTAAATGTTACATTTCTCATTACTTTGCTATTATCACTCAACTCCATCAGAACAACACGCTGTCCAGCTCGAAGGAAATTAGATGTCTCCTGAATGTGTTTGTATTTTTGTCTGATATTAACGACCCAGCCAAGAAGACAACATTCATGTTTGTCCTCTTCTGCTATAGGCTAACGGCCTCTCCCCACTTAAAACATCGCTAACGTGCCCCAGACCGGTCTGGCCCCTGTAAGCACACCAGCCTCATAACCCCGATAGATTTTTCACTTGTATGGAAAAAGTACTCCAATAATAAAGATTGTCCTTGAATTTATGATGTCAGAAATCTTTCCCAACAGGACTCGGGCGAAACTGTTTCTTATCACCAAAATCAGGTAATTTCATTTTCAGGTTAAGTCGTCACACTATGTATAAATTACTTTGACTTTGGACTTTCAAAAACCCCAAAATCTTACTGTTACTGAAGTAACTACCTTTCCTCAGCTTTTATTCATTGTTGTCGTCATTATTCGAGCGGTTTTTTTTGACTGGTGAACCACACACATGTGGGAGTCTCCAAGGAAACGGTAACACCTTATATTACCATGGTGACTCCACCATTGTGTTGTGAGCATTGTGTAAACACTGACATTTTCCCATTATTTTTAAAGAGATCCTCCATTTGGGCTACAACTACAAGAACTTAGAGGGTGTTTTATGCCTTCAGTTAATGCTAGCAAGCCAGAAAAAAATGTTTTTTTTTTTTGTGTGTGTCATATTTGGATGTGTGCAATAGCATAACAATAGCACTCAAAAACCAAAAAATCTTGTATACTGTAAATAAGGGGGTGAAGTGTGAATCAAAGGACATAAAAATAAACAAGTTAAAGACCTTAGCTGGGATCTTGCAGGGATTTGTCTAAAGCTATATCCATACAAAACAACCAACTGACATAGAGATTACATATGTGATCTTTGATATTATGTATTTTTTGCAATGTTAAGCATACAAAACATCCAAAACACAACGTAGACTGCCTTCAGTTTATATTGTGTTTGGAACATGCAATACAAAATTTGTTTACATGTATTTAATCATCTTTTATCTAAAAGCATACCAGCCATATAGCAAACATACTAATGAAGTCATGTTTTTTTTTCTGAGGTTAAGCTTGGATACATTAAGAGTTCATAAGTCCTTGATTTTTCTTATATATTGTGTCAGATTAATATGTTTGAATATGAGGCCATTTCAGAATGTATGACAACACTTTTTGTCGTTTCTTTCTTTTTTTCCTCCTTTTTTTCTTTTATAAATACGAGATGTTGCCTTTGATGGCTGCTCAACAAAGAGAGAGCTGTCTTCAGCTGTAACCTCTCTGCACCAGAATCTGGAACATGACACATGTCAGGCTGTGATAAATGGTGCAGAGTCTCAGTAATTTCACCAGGAATGCCCTTGAGATGCCCAAAACCCCAATCGCAAATGCTATTGTTGAATTAAACCATAAAAAGAAGTCCTTCCCTGTTGACATGATAGGAACCATGCTGAAAATGAAGGATTTTTTTTCATTCTCTCCAGGATTTACCTGTAGTATTTTGGCCTTTGTACATTGTAGTGTTTGCATGCATGAAAGAGGACATTAAAGAATCAAGCATGCATGGAACTATCAGTTAATTAAAATCTAAAGCATGCAACTCTTATGAAGAATTTTGCTGTTAAGAAAAAAAAAAGATGTTTTTAAGTAATTTCACTTAAAAAAAAATTACAGAAAATCACAGAGCTATAAAAAAGATCTCATTAAAGTATTATATGTACAGTAGCTACTACAGAGCTAAGATAAAGATCAACAAAGAGGCTAGACTGCATTAACATGCTCAATATGGCAAAGTAATGACTAATTTTCATTCACAGAAAAGCAAATCAATTATTTTGCCAGCCGAGTTACATTTTTTTCAAGCCTAAGTCACATGCATTATGTTAAGCTTCACAAGTTTGAATTTGACATAACAGGAGGAGATGTGCCTTAGCTTTGAGCAGTAAGCGCTCAGAAAATCACCTTAATTGAATCACTGTAGATGTGAAAATTGGACATAGTGGCATGCCACTGCTAAAGCTTTGTGTTCTATTCTCGAACAACCCCAGAATTCACATTAAATGATGGGCCATTTATTCTACACATATTGCCAGAGTATGGAGCCGATTGTATATAAAATATCCCAGAATAGGTACATCACATCACTGCAAACTACCTGAGTACCAGATTGCTAGCTACTTGACTTTCCTGTAGAATGATAGCAAATGCCATTGCATCAATTGCATATTCCTGCATAAATCTTTGAAATGTCCTGACATCATATTTTTCTGACTGTGATAATTGTCTTGTTCTAAAATTTATGTTGTAGTCTATGTAATCACATCGATCACATTGTTGCATATTTTACTTTAACAATCCAGTAATTTTTAGCAGAGCCAACACAAAGTACATTAGCAATGGTTACATAAACACAGCAAGCGATCACTGGCATAACAAACCTACACATCTCTGTGCGGACAACGAATCAGTGCTCAATTTGAAGAAGCTTTCCTTTAAGCAATGACTATAATGGCTACACACTATTAAGCATTACTTACTATTAATGTACATGGAGAATAGGCTGTGACAGATAGTTCCCAGATCCAATTCCCATGGAGGCTTATCTATAAACGTAACTGATGAAGGAAAAAAAAAAAAGAAAAGCAGACTTAGTCCTTCCTCAGGCTCACTAAGCATTCTTGCGTGTGGTGAATTGCCCAGCGATTAATCCAAAACTATGCCTAAACTACCCTATGTGATATCCTTTCCATCCTATGACAAATAGAACTGTGGAATCTTAATTAGGAGGGAATGTGCTGCAGATGTATTAGAGTAGCGATGGGAAAACAGATGAGGCCATCACACCACACAGCAGGGAGCTGAGGAATCTGGTCCCCCATCGCTGTGTCCTATTCATAATGCCACGAGTGTGCCACATGCCTCTGCTGTCATCTGCACAGTGCCACTGGGGCCCCCAGGGGCCGGGAAGGACCTCACTATCCACCACTTGGGTTCAGTCTGTCAAGCTTCACCATTAACCCTAAAAATCTGTTTTATATAATTTTTTTATATATATTTTTTTAACAAAAGCAGCCATCTTTACAAAGTAGAGAAATACAGCTTCACTCTTAACTCTTTTTTCTTCTTCAAAGATAGGATTTGGTATAGCAAATGTTTTTACAGTTCAGTAAACTGTATCTTTAAAGTAAATAGGTTTGAACTATATGTAATAAGTCATGCAACCATATCTGCATAGCTTTGTCCCGTGTCCTGCCACTTGGACTGTTTCTTTTCTTCTTCTTCTTTTTTATAACAAATATTTTATTTATTTCTGTGTTGGTCATTGAGGTTCCCTTTTGAAAAATAGCCATAGTTCGACTATGTCTGTTCAGCTGGCTGCTTTCAATTTTATACCTGCAAAGTTTCAATCTAGGCCCTCCCCGCGTCCTTTAACATTTGGTGCCCGCACCAGCACCCTCCCCCACCTTTTTCTCCCTTTTCCAGGATTACTGGTAGACTCTGCACTTGTGCTGTTATTTTCAACCTTGGTGGACAGGGGGTTCGGTATGTATTCTGGAAATACTTCAAAGAAAAGCAAAAAGGCAGCAATTTTCTGCTTGAATATCCCTCTGACTAAATCCATTGATCATCCTTGGGGTTCCTAAGAGAGAGGGAGTGAGATGGAGAGGCATGTTTTATCCTCTAATAACTCCTACCTTCACCCCTTCCTGCCTCACTGTTGTTGTGTTGTTGTTGGTCACACTTCTGCTCTGTTCCTTGGAGAGCTGCTGAGATTGAAGTTATTTTATGCTTCGGCTCCCCGGGCCCCAATTTGAAAACTCTTGTGTGTCAGTTTTCACACACTCCTGTCATATGGCAAGGAGCACTGCAGAGTTTTGCCTTTGCCTTTAACTTTTTTTTCTTTTTTTTTTCTGTGAAGGCATCTTGTTGGGCATTTTGCTTTTTTCCAACAAATAGGTCAAAAAGAAGACTGCATTATTTACAAGTAAGAAGTCCTGATTTGAATGTGAAACAGTAAAGCTTTTGTACTTATGTTTGATTACACATCTGCTCATCTTTTATTTACTGCTCAAACTACAATGAGAAGTAGAGTCCTTCAATTCTGGCACTTTAAGGGCATAAAGAGACTAAAAACAAATTTAAATTTACTATCCTGGTAAAAATGGCTAGATGTGAGTTGGCGTTGGGTGACAAAAAAAAAAAACAAAGAAAGGGAAAAACAAAACAAAAACAAAATGAAATTTATAGAATTTTGGCCTTGCCAGGCTTTTCTCAGGATTATCATTCTTTACTTATGCAATTTCAGCGGCTCTTATGGTAAAACTGAATTTCAGACAAGGTCTGGTGATCTGCTCAAACAAACGTTATCATCCACTAGTCCACATTGCCTTTGTGGAAAGTTGTAAAATATTTGAAAACAGCTCACTAGTGTGTTGAAAACTTCACTCTACCAGTTATCAGTAAAAATTTCCTGGTCAGGAAAAAAAGAAAAGTAAAATATGGAGTATCTTAGTACTTGAAATCCAATGACTATACTGCCTACGCTACAAACTAGCTGTGAACTCCATTTCATTACTTTGTTGACTTGGATCTAATAGAAAGGTAAATACGCACCATCAGTACACTTGGGCACACCCTCTCTGTCAGCGAGGCTAGGAGGACCATGTGTCTCTGAACTGCAGTTTTCACCAAGTCTTATCACAACGCGTAATTTGTGATTTGGATAGTGCTAAAATACTCGTAACTGTATACAAAAAAGCCAGCTAATTCAAACCATTGATTAAAAAAAAAAAAAAATAACAGTGTTTATCCAAATTACTGAATAGTTCACTTTTCTCTGCCCCCCTAAAAATTACGTAGACCTGGAAAGGTTTCATGTTTTGTTTTGTTTTTTCTCTGAATGTAGCCATTAGTTCTTCTGTACATGTACGGATTTTGTTTTGCATATAAGGTCTGTTGGTCAAGGCGATCGAGGATGTTTGGGTCAAAAGTGAGCGCCGTCTTATTGTGGTGGACTGACCGAGACATCTTTTAGGCAACTCTCTGCGCCTGCCAGCGTCCTGCGTCTCTGGCAGACTCAATAAACTGCAGCTAATTTGAAGGTGATGACAGACAAACCAGGCCCAATTTATTGCAGTTTGAAGACAACCCATTCCCTTTTCACGTGCGGTTGTGTAAGTCCTACTGTTGTGGCATTGCTTTCACTCACCCCTATACATTTGACATATGCAGGAGAACATTGAAACAAACCAGACAAATTGACTGCCAACAATAAAACAAACCGGTAAACTTTTTTAGTAGCATTTACAGGTTTAAGCATGTAAGTGTGAGTCTGTCACCATAACCTGGGCTAACACACAATCCAGATCCGCCTCTTTGGACTGTTAGTGATGTTTTGTGGAGCATCAAAAATGTTGCTTTAAGTTTCAGATTTTTACACACGTGTTTGTCAAAGATGGAAACTGCAGATGCAGTTAACTTGAATCTGTACACATGATTGTGTAAAATGCACAAAAACACGAACAGACCAATATCATTTATGACATAGTATAAACTTTGTTTTCTAATGCATGATTGCTGAAGCCCAAGCCTTGACACTTGTGATGTACTCTGCCAAGAACATTAAGTATCTGAAAGTGATAAAGCTTCAATTTGCTAGACCATTAGACTAATTACTGCAATAATTAAGTAACTACTTGATTAGAACTAATGGGTACCTAATTATCCAGGAAGAAAGGATCAGGTGGTAATTTATAGAGTCAAGCTGATGTCTTCTGACTTAGCAATGCCGATTACCAAACATAAGGGACTGAATCTGGTGAGGAAAAAAAAGGAAAGAAAAAAATGCCTGTGTTTACCTAGCCCCTGTAGCTAAAGCAAACAGTTTGTTAGTATCACATCACATGAACGGATTGTTGATGATTGTTAATGAAACAAGATACACATCAATACATTATACAGGATGATTAGCCTGCATGTATTTTCTAATTAATCCCTGAGCAGGGGTCAATCCCAATAGTATTGATACTGATTACGGAGCTAAGGAAGTGTTATGCTGAACCTGACATAACTTATTTGGATGGATGGATGGAAGCACGGACGGATGGATGGATAGCTGAAGATTTCTTTTCTCTTCTACATAAGGTTTGTTTTGTGTATGTGCGGATAAGGAGAAGCCCATACACACACACCAAGAAAACGAATGGCTTAAACTAGATTTTAATCACATTTCACAATGAACATCTCTCGCAGACACAGAGAAAGATGAATAGAGACAAATCTAAAATTTATAGAATTCTACAATTTGCATAAAGTGTATTATCTAAACATATAAGTGAAAGGTAAGGGTGTCGAAAGGGTCATTAAAAATTGAGTATATTGAATGCAGAATCTGGACATTATCAATCCATCAATGTGCTAGTTACTTAATGTATAATTGTTATAAGATGGGCAGCAGTCAAGCCTAGTCTACATATAATATGCATGACTGTGAATGGAAGTAAAAGTGAAAGCTGACACCTTTTGATGTACAGTTCTTTTTTATATTAATGTTTGAATAATATGTGCCTGGAGGGTGGGCTATAAATTAAAACATAGAATTGAGGTATAAATTTTTATGAGTCATCCTCATCTATTTCTATTATGTATTTGAAAAGGAAAGAATCACTGTTATTTGGATTAAGCTGGCAAGCCTACACTGCGAACAAATTGGAGGTTAGAGGTGGATTCAGGAATCCTCGGTTTTCTTAAGACAACTTTTCAGAAAATGCATTGAATTAAAACTAAAATGTCATCCAATTGGAGAATTTTTGTTCAGCTAAATGAGCTTTTTATATATTTTTTTTATTATCACTGTAATTGGAATATCCTTGTGGTTTGAACTTTGCTTGACAAAAACGAGTCATTTGAACATCTCGCATTCTACTTGGAAGTTATGATAGGTGTTTATTTTCTATAATTTTTTTGATATTGTATAGAAGGAACAGTTAATTGAAGAAATAACCAGCATTAATCAGTACAACCCTACATTTCTTCCTCTTATGGAGCTATATTCATACCCTATAACACATTTTTTTCCCTGTTTTTTTATGCCTTTTGTTTGGATTCATGCCGATGTCCTGTCCTTCCGATCTGTCTGTTGTGAAAAGCTCTCTTTTAAAAATGCTCTCATCACAGCTGTGGGAATTGTCCAGGGAGTGTGCGATTACAAATGAAAGGACAGTGAAGGGGAAGGTGTGGGGTTTCCAGTTGACGGCTCCTGTGAGAGCCCCAATGAGGGTTTTTAACAAGATGAACAGTGAGGCCAGAGTTACAATACCTAGGTTCTCTCCCTCTGCATATTCCTCTGAGAAGATTTTTTTTTTTTTTAAATCTCAAAGCAGGATAAAAATAACATGCGCTGTGTGTGGTTTTGTCATGTTATGGCATTTTGAAGGTAGTTTCATATAACTGGAAACTATGGTGTCAATTAATCAAGTTCTTTTTTATATATATATTTATCTCTGAGCTGAACAGGACACCAAAGCTGACTGCATGAATCATGGAGAGGCTCAGGACTTGTATATTCATACTCAAGTGTCTAACATGCTGAAACTTCATTTAAATTTACAGACTAGATATACCAATGTTGCAAGGTACACTGCAGTTGTGTGAGATGTTATTGTACCAGACTACTTGTAATAAAATAATGCCTTATAACGTAGTCACTATCCACTCCTCGCTCTGTCCTCCAATACCGCACTGAATTGATATGCAGTCTAATAATCTGCTAGGAGCTGATGTGATGTAAATGAAAGTAATTAGGGAAATGTCAAACACAATTAATAAAACAGGTTTAAGTTGTGAAAGCACTTGTCAGTGGAATGAATGAAGATTTCGCCTCTTGTCTCCCTGTTACTGCCCTCCCTTTTTGCTGCTGTTCAATTAGGTCACAGATTGCTCCTAAGTTACTGCTCCCCTCTCACTTTCCCTTTTACCCTCTATCTCTTGTTCTCACAACCTTTCCAATTCTATGCATGAAGACCTGCGAAAAAGGCGGGGGAGCCACCATCCTGCGGAAGGGAAATAAATTTGCCTGTCCATCCACCGCCTGGATGAAATTAATTGCAGACTCCTCATGCTGTCTGGGTACAACTGGGGCATTAACATAAGCAATTTGCGTCCAACTTCTTCTGCCGGCTGTTTAATAGAGCATCGGACCTGGCCGATAAGGCTTAAGGTCCCTGACGCATTAGCATTTTCATAATATCAAAATATTATAGCACCATGATTTGCTAAAGCCCATTCATTATTGATAAGAACAAAAGGTTTTATAAATTACAAAAGGGGATCATGACCTATAATTACGGAAAGCAAATTAGGGTGTGCAGTAAAGTCAGTTACATTTTGAAGAAAAATAATGATGCCAGAGACCTTTCTCCTTCCCTCAGGATTGAAAAAAAAAAAAATAGATTCCTTCACAGCCTCACATGGGGTTGTGGAGCATGTTCACAGGTTCACGAGGGACAATGTCTGCACAAGAAAGAGTGCAAGTGTCTGTGGCCCAGACTCTATAATGCATGTGTAAAATGGCTCTTAGGCAAGTTAGTGCTATTGTAATGAACATTCTCAAACAGGATAGTTATGCAAATAAAGGTAATTCACAGCATTCTCACTAAATAAATAGAACAGGCTCATTCAACGCCCAAGAACTGCAGTATCAATGTTTTTCAGTACTCACGTTTGGCCAGCAGTGCTTGTGAAGAATTTTAACTCTGTTAGTCAGGGCTGAACATTTAATTTACACGAGATATTTTCTGGAAACATTGACAGCGGCCCTGTTAAATATCTGGACTGTACTTGCTGCAGGGCTGTAGGCAACCAAAGACAACTTGGCAACCGAGCTTTGAAGCTGTCACTGGAGTCTGTCAGAATTTGGTTGGAGCATACTGACCAACCAGTTGGCTACTGAGTAAGTTACAACTTGTGATTCCTTAATTTCTCATTTGGTTTTTTATCATTAAATTGATTTATGCTTGTCACAGAGTTATATATTTAATATCTTTTATTGAGATCATTTTTGTTATTATTACTGCAATAGTGATTATTTTAGTGATACTCAATGCGCAGTTAAGATTATTGATGTTAACATCTTCAGCTATTCAGATTATTTTATTTTGGTAGTGGTGATTATAACACATCTGAGAGCAATCTTGAATGTATTCTTGTTGTTGTTGTTGTTGTTATTATTATTAAGTCAGCAAAGGTAGTGCAATACTGG
>JAVDPK010001830.1:696586-732765 GCA_034780415.1 Cichlasoma orientale | reverse complement strand
CCCCCCCCCCCCCCCCCGGAACCTATCCTAGCTGTCATAGGATGAGGCAGGGTACACCCTGTACAGGTTGCCAGCCTGTTGCAGGGCTAACACAGGAAGACAGACAACCATTCACACTCACATTCACACCGATAGGCAATTTAGAATCACCAATTAACCTAACCCCAGTAACTGCATGTCTTTGGACTGTGGGAGGAAACCGAACCCGGAGGAAACCCACGCAGACACGGGGAGAACATGCAAACTCCACACAGAAAGGCCCGGGCCGAGGGCAGCACGGTGGCGTGGTGGTTAGCACTTCACCTCACAGATAGAAGGACAGCTAGAAGGTCAGTTCAATTCAATTCAATTTTATTTATATAGTGCCAAATTACAACAAACAGTCGACTCCAGGTGCTTTATGTTGTAAGGTAAAGATCCTATAATAATTACAGAGACAACACAACAATCAAAACAACCCCCTTGAGCAAGCCCTTGGAAACAGAGGGAAGGAAAAACTCTCTGTTAACAGGAAGAAACCTCTGGCAGAACTCGGTTCTTCATAACAGCATTTTACTACTTTTAAATGAAGAGTTTACATGTTTTCTGCTTTGGATCAGAGTTCTTCCATTGATTCTTCATTCAGGAAACTAACTGCTTTCAAACCATTTGCCAATTTTGGCCAGATGCAACAATTGAATTCAGTTCAGGCTTATTTATGTAGTGCCAAATTACAACAACTGCTGCTTCAAGGCACTTTACACTATAAGGAAAAGACACTACGGTATTTGGAAGAAAACATTTTGTGATGGTGGGAAGAAAAAAAGAAAACCTCCAGCAGAACCAATCTTAGGGATAGCCTGTTAGGGAATGACGGGAAAGAGAAAACCAAAAAGTGACCATAGGGAGACAGGACAAAACACAGACTAAGGGAGAGAGAAGATAAAATTTTTATGAATGCTGCAGTGGTATATAAACGTGGAGAATAAAAAGAGGTGAGTGGAGAAGGCGTGCTCAGTATATCACAGTGCATCACATGAAGTCCCACAGCAGACTTAGCCCATCCATCCATCCATCCATCCATCCATCCATCCATCCATCCATCCATCCATCCATCCATCCATCCATTTCCTTCTGCTTGTCTGGGGCTGGGTGACTGTGGCAGCAACCCAAGTAGAGAAACCCAGACTTCCCTCTCCCCAGCCACCTCCTCCAACCAAGGCTTTCCCAGGCCTGCCAAGAGATATAATCTCTCCATCATGTTCTGGATCTACCTCGGGGCCTCCTCCTGATAGTGCATGCCCAGAATACCTCACCTAAGAGGCACCAAGGAGGCATCCTAGTCCGATGCCCGAACCACCTCAACTGGTTACTTTTGATGTGGAGGAGTAGCAGTCGAATGCCTTCTCCAAGTCCAAAAAAACACATGTTGACGGGATGGGCAAACTGCCACGCACACTTGAATATCCTTGGGAGGATATTCCAAAAAGCTGTTCCAGCATTCTGCGACCAGGCCGTGATCTTTCTCTTGAATTCAAGGTTTGACTAAGCAACGAACTCTCCTGTCTAGCACCCTAGCACAGACCTCAGGGAGGCTGAGGAGTGTGATCCTATGACAGTTGAAGCACACCCTTAGGTCCCCCTTCTTGAAGATGGAAACTGCCACCCCAGTCTGTCAGTGGAACTGCCACAGATCTCCATGTGATGTGACCCCCCCTCATCCCCAGACTCTGCTTCCTCTACAGAAAGGCATGTTAGTGGGATTAAGCAGTCCTTGATTTATTCCTTCCACTGCCCGACTATATCCTCAGTTGAAGTCAGCAGGGCCCCACCCACACTATACACCGTGTGAGTGGGGCACCGTTTTCCCCTCCTGAGTTGCCTGATGGTTTGCCAGAATTGCTTCGAGGCAGTCCAAAAGTCTTTTTTCCATGGCCTCACTGAACTCCTCCCACAGACATGTTTTTACTTCAGCCACTGCCCGAGCCATCTTCCGTAACAATCCAGCCTAGGAGTAATGAATGCATGAATTTGTTTTTCAGCATGACTCTGAGACAAGATTTTTGTAATTTTAGAGATATTGCACGGATAAAAAAAACAAAACAAAAAACAGTCCTACATGTTTTTTAATGTATGCAGTCAAGATCAAATTAAATCAAGATCAAAAATGACTACCACTTTCCTTGCTGTGTTATTGGAGGCCAAGGTAATACCTCCCAGAAGAATTATGTGCTTAGAGACCATGGTTCTAATATTTTTAGGGCCTAATATAAACTCAGTTTTGTCTGAATTTAGGAGAAGAAAAAAATGGGATATCCACGCATTTATGCCTATAGTTTAACTAATTGGTTTGTATAACCTGGTGTCATGGATAGATAAAGCTGGGTATCATCTGCATAGCAATGAAAACGTATGCAGTGTTTTCTAATAATATTGCCTACAGAAAGCATGTATTATGCAAAAAGTATTAGTCCCGGCATAGAACCATGCCAAACTCCCTGTTTACATGCATAATTTGAAATCTATCATAAAGCTAAAATTCAAACCACTGCAGCACATTTTCTTTAATACCAGCAGTGTGTTATAATCTCTGTAGTAAAATATTCTGATCAACAATATCGAATGCTACACTGAGGTCTAACACAACAAGCACAGAGAGGAGTCTACTGTCATAAGAAGACAATTCATAACCTTCACTAGTGCTGGTTCAGAGCTATTGTGAATTCTGAAACCTGATTTAAACTCTTCTAATAAACCATTCCTTTCCAAATGATCACCCAGCTGTTTGACAACTACTCTTTCAAGAATTTTTGAGACAAGAGGAAGGCTGGAAATGGGCCTATAATTAGTTAAGACAGCTGGATCAAATAAAGTTTTTTTTTAAGTAGTTGTAGTATTGACAAGACTTCTTTGAATAGTTTTGTAGTAATGGGGTCTAGACATGCTGATGACTTGGATGAAGAAATTGTTGAAGTTAGTTTGGAAAACCTGATAGAAGAAAAAGAGTACATAACTATCAGCAGTTATTAAAAATGCTGTACTTAAAAAATTTTCCATAATGGTTAAAAACATATTTGTAAAGAAATTCATGAAGATATTGCTAGTTAAAGATAAAGGAATATTTGGCTCAATTGAGCTCTGACTCTGTTAGCCTGGTTACAGTTCTGAAAAGAAATCTGGAGTTCTTCCTGTTTTCCTCTATCAATGATGAATAGTAACATATTTATGCTTATCAGATGATTTATGATTGTTGGTATTGATACTAGCAGCTTTACAGTATTTCCTGGCAAAAAGTGGGTGTAAAAGCAGAGTACAGGTTTCTGATATAACTTTACATACATCCATTGTGCATCAGGGAGAGAAACTGCAGCAACATTTGTAATATAGAGAAGAAGTTAATTGTCAGACAGATGTGTTTTGGCTTGTGGCCTTCGTCAGAGTCATTTCATCAAAAAGTTGGTGCATGTTAGATTTTTTCCCATAAGTTTCCCGACCATGCTTGCGTGCCTTAAGCAAGGAGGGTGAGAACCACTGATAAGGGATAAATTCATCATTCTGAAAGTAATGTATTTATAAAAAAAACTCAAACTGCATTCAATAGTGTATTTCTTTTTTTTTACTTTAGTATAAACTAAACTAACATAATGTATAAACACTACATTTTCACTTGGCATAGCAGATAATGATAATCGCCTCTGATGTTGATACTTGACCTGTACAGGTTATCATGTCTGTATACCTGGTTTCCCTCTTCCCCTGAATCAATTGTCTTTTAATCTCTTGCTCTAGGTTACAATTGTGAGAAAATTTAGCTACAGCAGAGTTAGTCCTTTAATGGCTTGACCTTGAGTGGCTTTTTCTCATGCAGACAAAAGCGTAGTAAGGAAATCGAAGAGGAGTGCATGCTGAGAACTCTCTGCTGCAGTGCCTTGTAAAAAGCAACACTTCCACTGTTTTCCATTTGTGGAATTTATGGAATAAAGTCTGGATAGCTGTCAAATTACATGTTAGTTTTCTACAGCAATTTAATAATGCATTAGTAATACCAATAAACTTGTGTAAGTAAATGCATTTAGGCTTTATAGCCATGTCTTTTTATAGTATCAGTTAAGTACGTCCCAGATTACTCTCCCTTGCTTATATATATTTATATTGATGCTGTTTGTTCTGTTTTCTGTCAAGATGATCCCACACTGCTTCAATAATGAGATCAGTTTGGGGAGGCCAATCCATGATTTATAGTGTGATAAGTGGGCAGATCGCTCAGGTTCTTTGCCAGGTCTTTGTTGGATTTTTTTCTCTTTCTTAAGCACATGATTTTCATCTGCTTTAGTTTCTTAGGCCTGTTACTTCTCTTGTCCTCCACTTGTCCAGTTCCCTCATATATTTTAAGGACACAGTGCACACCATGCCAAGATATGTCAAGGTTTTGGCTAAGCGCTCCTTGGGAATCACCTTCTTGGTGCAATGATACTATTTTATGCCTGTCAAACTGTGTTGTCTTTGGCATTTTTCATAGATTCAACTAAATAAATAGGAACAAATGATGTACTTTTGTATTATGCCGCTGATAACAAAATGCCTAAAGATACAAAATTGGTTCTTTGCTAAGTTGTCTGTTATATGTAGACACAACATTGATTCATCTTATGAGTTAGGTTTTCTGTGCTTGAAAGATTTAAAGGAGAATGTCCAGTGGCTTAACAAAAATAAATAAATAAAATAAAATCTCATGGTCGACTACAAGGACTGGACTGAAAATGAGTGAAAAAAGCAGCCAGTGTCCAAAGAAAAAAATTGAAAGACCTTCAGAAACTCTGGAGAATTATTGCTCCAGACCACTTTTAAAAAATTACAAGAAAGTCTGACTCCTTGGAAGTAAAATATAAAGAAATAGAAATGAAGTAATTCAAGACTTTTGTACAGTACTGTATCTGCCATCTCCCTTCACTTTTATACAGAAGAAGGACAAGTGAGAAAAAGAGAGAATATTACTGTCCCAGTCTCCTACATTAGGGATTTCAGGGCTAGAAGCAGTAAAAGCCAATAGTGGTAATCTATCATTTGGAGAAAGCTGATGTTGGACATGTGTTTACTCACTGAATTTGGAGACAGCATTTACTGTAGACAACCAAACAATGGTTGCAAATAGCACATCATCACAATGACCTGGGCTAACTGATTTATTGTGAACAAAACTACTTAGTTCTTAGGTTGCTTAAAGGAACACGCCACTCAGTATCAGTGTTCTAGTGTTCTAGATTCAGCCCCTTAAAGCCTGAAAGTTGAAAATGGAAGGCAAACAATTACAGACGATGTGGGTGTTATTTATCAAGCTAAGAAATTAACCATTGTGCATTCCCTTTACATAACAGTTTACCTCCAAAATGGACTTAAAGTTATGTTATACCATGTTGTTTTCTGCTCTGACACCTCTTTCAGTGGGACAATATTATTGTTCATGAATGTATGCTGGGGCTGGCCTAATGGAGAACTGCCATACAGATTTAAGTTGTCTTTAATTGCCTATTTTCAGTGCTGACCCAGTGGTCGTAGCATTGTTTTTATCAGTACTATTTTCTCCACTGATTAATATGTAAGAAATTGTATCCTCTTTCTAGCCTCAAATGTGATGAAAGAAAATGCTTGGTCTTTTTCCCCCCTCCTCCTCCTCTCTCGCTCTCTCTTTGTAGTTTATCTTAATTTATAATATTAACAAGTACCCTACTTTAGTCATAGAATAATAAAGCAATATGAGCTAAATTCACAAATTCACCTAGCTTCAAAACTCTGTCTCAGATGAGATAATGAGATTGAATACAAGGGTGGTTGTTGCACTTACAAATATAATAGGAAGACATGACGTGGTCAAAAAGTCATTGACATTGACATAAGCAGTAGTAATTAACCTGAATGAGAAACTAAAAAATGTTATCGACGCTAATTTAACATGTTATTTTTGTTCTGTGGTAGCACTGATGCTCTGTGATGTTTATTCCTCAAAGGCAGATAATTAGCTCTCATAGAGACGTTTGACTCAGCGAGCTCCCTGCCTTAACTGATTGACATCATGGCCACATAGCTGATCTTTCAGCTTCATTTAGTATATCTGGGCTGTCTATTTCTTTTGACTTGAGGGTGAATCAGGAGTAGTGGTGTAGTCCTCTTACCGTGATATTAATCAAATAGACATTGTTGCTCTTTTTTTTTCCCATTTTAAACATAGATATAGAATTTTAATGAAATCTTTTTTGATGTTTGTGAGCGATAAATTATAAATTGGTTGACGTGTTTCACCCTGAGGGAAGATGTTTTTCACCATTTAGACACTATTTACAGCAATGGTATTAGTTACTTATCGTGAATATCATGTCATTTATGTACCACTAAGGCCATAGATTTTAAACCTTACCTGAACTACCTTTAAATTGTCAAATTACCATAAGCATCCCTAATCTGGATATTTAAAAAAACAACAACATTTTTTGCATAACTAAAGAGTTGGGAGTTAAGCTAAATTTCAGTTGTTATGAGACTTGAATGAATGTTTAGCATCCGGATTTACCCTTCCCCACTCATCTCTATTTTTTGTCTGCTCTCACTGAGACAAATCCCCATACCTAGCCCAGTGCTTTTATTAAATTCGCCTCAATAAAAAAGCTCAGACAGGATTTATTAGGTACTCAGCATGGACGTTTAGTATTTCCCTCCGTTATTAACTGAAAATCAATAGAAAGCAAAGAAAATGGAAGTCATACAAGTGTTGTCGCCTTTATATTATGTCGGCTGTCGGGTTAGATTCATGACGGAGCTCCAGCGTCTGCAAGGTGGATTTTCTGCTTACATTGCAAGACCTAAAGTGGAAGTTATTCATTATAGTAAGCCAGCGGTCAGATACATTTCCAGGCCCTTTCACACATCTGTCTTGGTAAGACTCTTATAGAGTGAGAAAGGATACTGATATACCCCGATAGAGATGTCAGATGCAACACACAGCTTGCTGGATTTATGGTTATTTTCTTGTGAAGACCTTTTTTAACACCATCATAGAGCCTGTACCCTTGGAATGTAAACTGGAATAGCATTACGCTTAACCTTGTTCCCACTCCAATACATATCTTTCATTATTTCATCTTGCAATTCATTTCTTAACTTCTGCAGTTGTCAGTTGCACCTTGCTAAGAGGGGCTACCTACAACGACAATAGCACTTTTACCTTATGCCATTCAGTTATGAGGTTTAGCAAATGAGCCTTTGCTGGTATGTTTGAATTCTTAGACAACATCAAAATGGCATAAAAGAAATGATGCTTACAGAAGCACCATGCTGTCTTATATCTTGAGGAATGTCTTAATAGATTTATTGAAGCATATTTTGCACTGGCAAAGGTTTGAACTACTATACACATTCAAGTTCAAAAGAGTAAAGGTGGCATACACTTAATATGCTATAAAATAACAGTCATTCACTATGCCTGCATGCTGTGGCTGAACTGCAAAGCAATTCCATCATGAGGAAAAGTGGCTTTGTCCACATATTAGTCTTTTCTTTCACAAAAGGCCAGAAAAAATGTGGGAATAAAGAGCTTATCCACCTCACTAATTTAATTACTCTTAGGACCTCCATGACAGTAATGTAAATATTCCATCATGAGGACCCGAGATACACAGAGTAATTACTTAAGGCTTTCCTTCACATCTCTCAAGACTTTTTTTTATTACCCAAAAGCTTTTTAACATTAGCACTCTCTTCCTGACAAATTAAATGAAATTTCATTACTCTAGCCATCCTAATGGCATGAAACTATCAGCTGTTGTATGCCTGGTCTCTCTTCCCTGGCTGCCCCACCAGATTAATCAAATAGTCAGCTTCAGAGTCAAACTGAGGGGAGCATCGATCCGCAAGTCTGTGTTTGTCTACGGCTCATTCGTGTTGCTGATCTGAACCTTGAGTGAGAGCCTTGCATATTGATCTCCATATGTTAAACATGTACAGTCTATCACAAAACCATTACTCAGAGCAGAGGCAAATGGCTCTTTCTGCAAATAATAGACTACATATAAGCTGCATGTTTGAGATTGATCAAAATATAATGAGTAGTGTTAATATAAATTTAATGTGCTTGAATTATTCTTGTTTAAACACAAATTGTATCTAATTAACAATGGAGTGTGTTGTTTTATATATTTATTTATTTAATATGGACCTCTTAATTCAAAATCTGCTTTATGTGGTACTAAATAATATGGAGGGGCATACATCCATCACCTATTATAGACCTTATATTTAACACCTTCGCTTTTGTAAGGGTTAAGCTGCTTGGCCTTTGATCTCTCAGGGGTAAGGTCTTGGCAAAGTGCCCCTCCACCACCTGAAGCCCTTAAGGGACTTTCAATCCAATTGCTGGCTAAGAGTGGATGCAGATCTCAAGGTTACACCTGAGTGTTCAAGGGCAGGTCCAAGTGTAATCGGCACTTAGATCATAGATTAATCTTATTTGCTATCTATTAGGCTTGATTCTTGCTTCCTTCTCTCCCCACCCAAAGCCAGGATTACTGTGATAGTTTAAGATAATGGATTCTTATGGAAGAGGAGGTCAAGAACCATTCTTGTTTCAGAACCTGCAGATAATATGATTAATCTAAAAGCCTCTTTCAAAAGAGGTCCCACCTTCAAAGGCCTAATTGGCAAAGAGGTATAGAATAATTCTCAGATGTTGGCTCTTAGGTGTTTTATTAATAACAATTTTATTCTCTCACCAAGTGTAGGCGATAGGAAATAAAATTTGTATCTACTTTAGTCTCTAATTCACAAAAAGAAACAGATCAATTGCATTTTTTCATCAACCAAATCAGCAGGGCTTTACAGATGGCTTTTATTAAATATGATTTTGGTAATCTCATTCCCTAGTGGTCAACCTTTTGGTTCTTACGCATGTATTTGATTGATATATAATGCATTACATTGACGTTGATGACACTGTTTTGTATGGGATAATTGACATTTCCTTAATACAAATAAGCAAGACATTTTAGTGAGATGAACACTGATTACTACTTTTAAGCCATTTACAAAATGCTCTATTAACATTTTAAAAGCAAATGAAAATGTAGCATCATTGTCCATGCATTACACAAAAGGTTACGTAGAAAAATATATTGATTTCACTAAGTACAATCTCATTTTGATTCAAAATCTCCCCTGTTTTGATTTCTGTGGTAGCCACTAGCTAAATAGATAACAGATAAACTGATAAAATATATCCAAATGTGGCAGCCTCTCTGATAACCTCTGAAGACACGTTGGTTATCTTGTTCAGTCATCGCCAACTGAATATTTATCACAAAGAACAGACTTGTGTTCCCCCCCCCTGCATGTTTACCAGTTTATACAAGTTAGAGGTCTTTTTCTCAACAAATATATGTTAAAGCATTTTGGTCTATTGAACATTGTTTTCTTTTTTTTCGGGGGGTGATAAAGATTCTATAATATGCAAAAAGTAATTCAGTTTATTAGCCAAACGTATTCTATACTGATGCTGACCCTTTCTCATTGTTGTGGTATAAGGCAGACCTTATACTACACCTTCACCTACACATTAGAGCATGCAGCTCTGGATAAGAGTCTATACGGCAGTGAGTTCAACAGCACGTGTGCCAAATAGCTTCTGGGATATGAAAGGTGATAGGCTTAAAGTGTTTACCCTAATAACTTGTAATTAAGTCATACCATTAAAACACTTTTTATTTATATTCAGGAATGAATATAAATAAATGAAAATGATTTTAAGTTGAAACCGAAAGAGAGATGAAAATGTGTACATTTTGGGGCAGAAAAATCAGAAATCACTTACATTTCAAAATACTATCTAGTTGTTTGTTCTCATGAAACAGGGACATAACCTTTACAAAGATATGCTGAGGCCTGATTGCACTGCTGTGCTCATTAAAACTTGTCTGTCAACCTGCTGTCTCACAAACAGCCCTTCCCTTTTTTTTTTTCAAAATTTCCCATTGCCAGCATTGTCATTAGAATTAGAACATCTTCAAATGACTGCCAGTGCAATTAATAATTTATTTAATCATTATAATTCTTCACAATTTGTAAGAGGGAAACGGTATGCTGTATTATTTCATTAGTGATCCATCAGTAGTGAAAAAGAATGGCATTTATTTGAAAACACTGAGCTGCTGTATGGTTTATTTTATGGATTCCACATGGCATAGTGTTCTATGCTTTCCTGTTTAACAGCTTATTGCTACATTTGCAAAGTAATGAAAACACAAAAGAACAAAAAAAAATACACACCTGGGTTTGTACAACAATTTGTCCTCCTATAGAGGCTTGAAACGTCAAAGTGCTAATGAACACAAAGAAAAAAACAAAACACAAGACACATTTTTAAAGTTGCCTGCACAGAAGGTGATGTTCATGTGTAAAACAAAACTAAGACCTGGCCTGCTTTGCATCAGAGGTGGATGGGTGGTTCATAGAGGCAGAGGAGGCTGCAACTCCTCTAAGTTTTGAGGGAGATCAAAATATACATAAACAAAAGAAGATCAGATTAAATCGTTACCAGGTCACAGTACTATTTTTTGTTTTTCTTAGAAATATTCAATTATTTGAATTGTAAATCTAAATGTCTCATCGCCAATATCTGAAGGTAAGAGAGGGTAGGGCATTCTGTGGGGGATTACTTTTAAATGACACTGCAGCTAGCTACGGGCATTAGCCAGTGCAACTCTTAACTGCACTGGCTAATGATGAGAATGTACTGGATCTGGGGGTTGCGGCCTCACTGCCTCAGTTGTCCTAATTGGACAGAGAACTGCAGCACAGGCTACAGCAGAGAGAATATTTTTCATTGTGCTGATACAGTATCTCACAGATGGAACATCACCTGGCCTTATAAGTTCCAAAGAACAGAGAGTTTTTACTTCTGTTCTGCTCTTAGAACATTAGAAACATGACTCAGCACAGCTATGATGGTAATGTCTGAACGTGTAAAGTTATTTTAACTGTCTCACAGAACAACTCATTAACACCATTCTTAAAAATTTTAGGTAACATGAAGGGTTTCGAACTTATTTTTGGGAGTTGCGTATATGTATGTCCACAGAACAACCGCGTCAGCTTTATTAATTATTCATAATTGTCATTTAATCATGACACAGACAGGATCAGTCAGGAGCACCATACACAGCTAAGGTGTCATGTACAGCATCACAGTGTTTTCAGTTTTATTTTTATCACTTTCAAAACAGTAGCGTCTTCAGATTGAGGGTTTACTAAAGTTCACTAGCATCAACTGAAGGCTTTTCAGGGAACTTTTAGGACTGGCTGATAATAATGAATTACATTAGTCCAGCCTAGAAGTAATAGATAAAATTATGTTACCGCAGCAAGAAAATAGTACAATCTACAATAAATAACAAGTAAGAGTAGAAGTGTAACAGGCTCAGAGTGCAAAACTATGCATATACAACAGTGATAAAAAAAAAAAATAAAATATATAAATGTAGGTAAAGAAGAGTAATAGTAAGACTGGTATTGTGCATTAATAATTTCTATTAATAAATAATATTTGCACTAGGAATCGGAATATGTACACTAGGAATCTGTAAGACAGCTGCAAGAAGATATAATACAGAAATATGTGTGTGGGATCTCATGTCCTGACAGGTGTGTTCACCTGTCACAGAAAGAAGAGTTATTATACAGTTTTATAGAGAATGGTGGGAATGATTTCCTGAAGCGTTCTTTATGGCAGCGAGGTTGAATCAGTTTGAGGGAGAAGGAGCTCTGCTGCCTCAATAGTGTGGAGTGGGTGAAATGGGTTGTCCATGATGGAGAGCAGTTTGTTCAGTGACCTCCTGTCCCTCATTGACTCAAACGCCTCCAAATTCTGACCAATGATGGTTCCAGCCTTGTAAATCAGTTTGTTGATCCTGCTGGCATCTCCGGCACTGATGCTGCCCCCCCAGTAGACAACAGCATAGTAGATGGCACTTGCTATCACAGACTGGTAGAAGATCTCCAACATCTTGCTGCACACATTAAAGGATCTGAGCTTCCTTAGAGTCAGCTCATCCCCTTCCTATGCACAGCATCACTGTTGGTCCTCCAGTCCAGTGTGTCATTCAGGTGAACGCCCAGGTACCTGTAGCTGTCCACTGTTTCCACATCTTCTCCCATGATGTTAATGGGCTTAGTTGCAGTTTTAGTCCTCCAGAAGTTGAACACCACCTCTTTTGTCTTGCTGGAGATAGGGCTGCCCCCTGTGGTGCCCCAGTATTACTAACCACCACATCAGACAGGGTTCCCCCCAGCCGTGCAAACTGAGGCCTTTCTGACAGATAGCCAGCAATCCAGGAGACAGCAGAAGTGGTGACCAAGCCAAGTTATTTGTTTGTCGTGGGACATAAAGGGTGTTTTACTTCAAATACAAAGTGGTATAGCACCCACTGGGCTATTTATAGGGCAAGCTTATCATAATGACCAGAGCTGATTTTATTATCTACAGTTTTATAAATCTTTTTTTCTTTCTGGATTATGTTCTTTTTTATGTGTATGCTGATATCAATATGTCTTGGGTAGGCTAGTGTCAACCAGTAATATTCGTATTAATGGTCGTAATCCATATATCAGTCAGTCTTGGTTGACTTAACAGACAAACATTTATTAATTTAATACTTGTAGAAGGGCAAAAACCTGTACGGACACTCATGGTTGTCATTTTGATCAAATTCACTTTTTTTTCTTATTCATTCTACAGTAAGTCTAATAAGACATCTTGCACTCAATGGCAACTACTGTCAGAAAATTCACGAGATATTATTACTCATACATTCCCTTAGAAACATAATTTAACAATTTTTTTAATAAAAACAAAACTATTAGTTTTCTTTTTACTTCTGCAGAATTGTTCACCAGATATTTTTCCTCCTTAGCCGCTCTCAACGACTGTAATTTTCCTCCATATAAGGTTTATATTTTGTGGCGCATAATCATTGCATCAAAATGAAGTAGAATATGCTAATGACTCTAATTGGACTACTAATAGAGAGTGTTTCCCCAGCTTTAAGCTTTTGGGGGGTCTGTGTAATCAGTGTAGACAGTCGTTAAGGGAATGGAGAGGCAACTAGCAATGTCAGGAGAGGGCCCAGGCGGTTCCGGCTGACACTACCCCAATCTTCCAGGACCCATTAAATGGCAGTTTCAACACATTACCAACCATAACATCCTTGAATATCACTGATTTTATTTGCAGTATCAAACATTTCATTTCACGCACCATTAATGGAAAAGTGCTGAGGTTCTAATGCTGCCAAACATTTAGTAACTACCTGGACTCAGAGAACCAATTAACTCCAGTGACAACATGGCCAATTAAACACACAAATAGGTGAGTCCAGCACTGGTTACTGCCCTACTAATTTACTTTTGAATAAACCCAAGCAAAAATAGAAAGTCAGTCATGGAATGACCAGTTAAAGCAGAAGGAATAATACGTGATTGAAAGACTGAAATGGAAGATAATGTACAGTACCTAAAATTTAATAGATACAGTATAGGGGAAACAATAAACATCACAGGAACAGAAAAAAATTTAAACAGCGTAGAAATAAGTAGGTTATCTTTAATTCAATTTGATATGAGTAAATAAACTCCTATTCAAGTGGAACTGGTTGGAAACAGTGATGAAACATGAGGGACAGAAGAATAAGATTACAAGTGAGATGATGTGGTGTTTCACTATAATATAACGAGCCAACTCTGAGTAAACTGTTAATTTATGAACACATCTGTTTGTTATTTGAATATCTATTGCAGTCATCACATTAGCATTCAATATACATTTTATCATCAGGTGTACACTGTGTGTGTGTGTTGCCCTTTAATTATCTCTTTCGTTGCCAGTTTTCTATCCCACAACCTATAGGTGATATAAGCCGAGATTTGTTGCTCATGTGTTCATACCAGAGTAACCTTACAACCTCATCTAAACTAGGTAATATTTTTTGTATTGATTTTCCACCTTTCTTGCAGTGATGCTTTCATTGGAAGCCAAAACATGTCAATACACACCTGACAAACTCATATCGCAGAGGGAAGCAAAGAAAGGATAAGTTGTGGATGTTATTTATGTGAGGTATGTCATATCATAGCTTGATAATAGGCTACCAAAGCCATTTCATCTGTATGGGTTAGTGTAGTGTGAAGACAACCTCAGTTCATACTGACTCAATTGCCTTTGGGGTTAAGCTGATTAGCAGCATTACAGAATCACTGCTGCATGGGATTTCTTTGAAATGTTATTTAAAACACAATATAGTGCAATGCAATATTCATGATGAAACATTCTTTAATTAAATTCAGCATTTTTGTTGTTTTATTTCTACAGCTTGTTAAACTGACAAAGAGCAAACTCTAAGCACAATACTGACAAAGTAGCACAATACCTGCACAAATTGTACTGAGCCAGTACAATTTTTACTCTCGCTTTATGTTGTTCTTAGGCTCGCTTACATCTAAATATCTCATTTTAAAATAGCTAATGGATGCAAAATTTACGATATTATGGGGGCTTGTGCTGAATCAAGTCAGTTGAAGAAAACTGCAGAATGGAGTTATATATTTCTGTGCGTTTAACAGGGAACCGTTTCATATGACAGAAGCGTAGTTTTGTAGCTAATGGCTCAGTCACAGAGTAAAAATAAATAAGAGTAAAAACAAGATTTCAACCTCCTTGCAACTAGAAAAAAATCAGATGTTGCCTGGTGATTGCTTGGGAATTTTTTGCATTCAGCAACCAATTGCAAGTAATTGCAGCGACCAATTGATCACTCAGAGGTTGAGGGTGTTGGACACGTTTGATTGCAAGGCAATTGCACAAGTGACCTGGTGGAAGGCGAACTGTCTCCAAACAAATGCAGTGCAACTCACACTGACTGCCATCAGTCTTGGACAGATTGGCAAACCTTTGCATATAATTGCTAACACACTGCAATCACTCTGTCATTTTGTCACAATGTTCACGACTCGTCTGTGATGTGTGTCTTTGCAGAACTGTTGGTGCCTTGACTCATCTGGCTGCCAGCTGATTGTATTTTGGTTATATTTGTATATAAAATGAAGTTTGTCAAACATCTCTGAGAATTTGCAGTCAAATCACCACCCTGCAGCAACTCCATCATTGTGGAGGGATTTCTGAATTTCTATTTCACATCTACAAGGTTCTGGTTGGATGCTTAATGCTTAAATTTAATAATTAATTCTGTTTAATGTAATTTTTTGTGTATGTAGATGGGAACAGATTTGTAACAGATGCCAATAGATCTTTGATTTTTACAGATTTAATTGCCCTATTATCACAAACAGATTCCATTTAATTGACAACTTAACCCCATTCAATTGCAAATTGATAGCAGACTGATAGCAGACTGGTTCCATCTTATTGCAATTTTGTCGCCGTCTTTATATACCAAAGCTGCTTTGAAGACAGCAACTGACTACGAGTGGCCACAGACCTGGTTCCTGCCTTTGAAGCAACTATTTCACAGGCAACAAGACTTGCATTGTATATGGATGCAGTCATTTCGATTGTGTAATGGTCTCCAACCACTGTTCTCCCTTAGTGTGACTGTAGCATAAGATACTGTTATTCTTCACTTAAACTCCTTTGTTCAGACAAGCCACAAACAAGCCATAAACAGCCCTAGAGGGTCTTCTGTCATTAAGGCCTAATCATTATCACTTTGCTCAGTCTTTGGACATCAATGTTAAAAGAAAAAAAAATGAAAGAAACAGTGGTATTAATCAATTTAATCAATGACAAATGTATGATGCTAATAAGTGATGTAATCACATTACAGATAGAATAAAACGCAGCCCAAAACAGAAGAATCCAAGACTCTAAGAACTCCCTGGTCATTTGTGAATGCATTCATGCAGTACTGGGAGTGTTTCAGCTGTCTGTGAGTAGACAGTATTATTACAGAATTGTTCATAATACCACAAATGGTTTCTTCAGACCTACATTGTTCAAGTCATTAAGTTTCTATTCATTAGTTGGTACCTACCAAAATGCAGCTAAGATTGCAATCTTTTGTTAATGTTAACTTTTACAGATGCCCAAACTTGATTTTTGTTATTACTGCAGTTACCTTAGTCTAATGATTTCTGGACATATTAATTATCGCTGTGTGATATTACCAAATTCCTCTGTATTTTGTTAACGACTCTCATTCAGTGACTGATTTATCCAAAAAATCACAATCTTACAGATGTATAGAGTGGCAGAGCAGCTGAATTGCTGTATTGCAGGGACAGATTAGGACTGTACCTGATAATGATTAGAAAAGACAAAGCAATGAGATCGTTGGCTGCATATTGCAGAGCATATCTTACAAGGAGCTTATGTGTCAAATCACCCTTCGCCAAGCCTGGCCTAGATTTGTTCTGTGCTTTAGGACAAATTTTACCTTATTGGTTTATTTATTGATTTTTATTTGGCGATTGAGCCTGGATTATATTGGAAAATGTGCTTTCATCCTGTTATGTATGCTTGAAATGCATGATAAACACCGGGATGTGCATCATTTACCCTTGAACAGATTCTCTGTTCCTGTGATTCTCTGCTCATTCAGTTAATTAGATCTACAATTATCTGTACAATGGCAGCATATTGTTATTCTGAATGCTGTGAAATGCACGTTGTGTGGACAAGTGAAATGTTCGGATTGCAAAAACACTTCAGTGTGTATAACACTGATGAGAAGTGCTCATGATGATGACAGCCTCACAGTTAGACAGACCCTCTTCACAGAGCACAACAGTATGACATGAAGTATGTTTCTATGTGCTTGTTACTGAAACTCATGTATGAAAATTTAAGAAACCCCCCCCCCCCAATAAATAAATAAATAAATAAATAAATAATACAACTGTTTGTTTTTTTCTGCTTGGTTATCAAAAATGTGAAAATAGCTGATTGAAACATTTTTTTTTTCAAATATATGACAGCCCTGTATCAGGTGCTTCAGCCTCTCCTTGTTTACCGCTGCTTATTTTACTGGTGTTCTGCAGATGTACAATCAGTGAACTATATTCATGACAACCACTATTTCATGTCTTCTCTTTCCCAAAACACCAATACATCATGTCATGTGCAGAGAAATTAACAGGCGCACAGTTGCCATAACATTGTATGTGCTATGTGGATTATATGTTTCTTTTGTTTACACATAATTCGCGTATTGCTAAAAATTTTTTCCAGTGTTTGAATTCAAAGCTATTTTTGGTGCAAAAACAAAAACGGTCCCATTCCCATGATAAATGGAAGGTTCATAACTTGTAGCAATCATACCTTTTAAAGACTGTTTCTCTGCTCCACCCAACACTCTCCCCTTCTGTCTCTTAAGCACAGTTTTCATTCTACTCTTCACCTAGACATCTAGTAGTGTTATTGTTATTGTTTAGGAGCCACAGGGTAGCCAAAAGCCAGGTAACTTGGCTTTAACTGGTGTACTCTCTTGTCCCATGGGACATACGATACAAATCAAGTTGCTTTGACCCCACTGTCCTCTCCACACTCCTAGTCCCCTAAAGGCAATACAGTGGTATGGGATCCTTTCTTCCCTTTATTTATTTTCCCCCTTGTATGGCTTCTGCTAAAGGCACAAGGTACATACATTTCCTTGGGTAAACCACTCGACATTTAGGCCTAATGTCAGCTCACATTTTGATTTTAAAACGTGTTTACTTATCCTGATAGCTTAATAATCAGATGGATAGGTTCTCGGATTGAATCTCCATATTAATAAACACATATTTTTGATATATAACCAGAAATATTTTTTCCAAGGCTTTTCTCTTTAACAATCTTTTAAAGAAACAGTTGCCGTCTTGATTTTTGGATAATACCTGTACGCCATTTAAAGTGAGTGACTTATGTGTAAATAAGTGTACCCAAATTCCTCAGCAATCTAGTGGTTATGTTTGGTTTAATCTCATCACAGCAGCTGAATCTCTTTTTGATGTCATGCTGGCCTTTCTACGTCTTAATGAAATCAGTCTTGACTTAAAGAAACAAATAAGCACATTTTCACTCTGTGTTTGACAGCAGATCATGCCTGTAACCTATGACCTTAATTTTCTATCCAAACATATATTCATAGGTGGCACCCTGTCTTTTCTTGATGGAAAGTGTCACAGGTGTTGGACTCTGATTAAAAATATGATAATGTCAGTATCCTTGTTCAAAAGTCCTTTTACAATGCAATGAAATGGAAAAATAGAATCCTAACAGAATCAAAAATCTTTACGAGCTATTTTACGAGCCTATTTCAGTCAAATGCAATTATCTTCTCACTATTAACCCTGTATATGTCACATATATTATGTATTTTATTATGTATGAAGTTGTTTATGATATTCATTAAGAGCTTAAGGTTATAATAATATGAAATGTAATCAAAATTGGTAAAAGATATTTAGCTCAAAATAATGTACAGTACTGTGCAATAGTCTTGGGCCGTCCCTCGGCCCAAGAATATTGCACAGTACTGTATGTGTACAGAGACACACACATGCACACAAACACACAAGCGAAAATACATATATCCCCACAATGTTACACCACCTGCACGAGCCGGCACTGTTGATGCACGACAAGATGGAGCCGTGCTTTCATGGAGCACTCGGTGTGGTCTTCTGCTGCTGTAGTTAATCTGCTTCAAGGTTCAACATGTTTTGCAATCTGAGGCGCTCTACTGCACACTTTCCTATTCATATCACTGGATATTTTTCTCCTTTTGGGGCCATTCTCAATAACCCTGGAAATGGTTGTGTGAGAAAATCTCAGTAGATACCAGCCTGACACCAACCACTATGCCAGTTCAAAGTGAGTTAAATCACCTTTCTTCCCCATTCTGATGTGATTACTGATCTTAATCTGAGAAGGGGATGCATATGGAGCCAGAATGAGTGACACCTTTTTCCTCCTCTCAAATCTGCAACCAGATTTTCACTTAAAATCCTTGGTGGGCAACACAGTTCCGTTAAAACAGCTGTGTTTTTGTGCAGCGGTGAATGTGCCCCGCTGTACTGCTTGACCCTCTCATCACTGCTGCACTCATTTATATATATATTAAATGTACCAATATTTTTTGTCTTTCCCAACATATAGACAGTCATTTTTTCCCCATTGATTTCTGTACTACAAGGAAAATATTGCAGTGGCTTAAAACTTGCTTTAAGTATCTAATCTATCATCTTGACCATAAGTTTTATTAATGCCAAAATTACATAATAGTAATATAGTAGTTCAGTTGGTTAATTAATAATTTTCTACCTGGAAGCAATTTGTTACCCTTTTTGTAAGTTTAGAGCATGTTTTTGAGCTTTCTGTTTATAAAAGGGGGATTAATCATTGTTTCCACTGAGATGCCTCTTTAGACCAAGTAAGGTAAGTTAGGAACTGCAGCAGGATATATGCCTTTCTAAACAGATTTATCATTTATAAAAGTGTGTTTTGGTCTGTCTTGGGTATATTCGATGGAGTAGATCTGCTTACCTTTTAATTGTCAGCGCTGTCTACATGAACACCAATTACCCCTTATTTGTAAATTGGAGCTGCTTAGTGCAGGACTGAAGCCGCTCCACTGCTGTCAATCATTCTGTAGCTCATTGATAGCAATTGAAAACTGCTGAAATGCAGATAACATCTGGGCCTGAGTACAACTCAATGTCTCAAGTAATTCTTGAATGTGAACTTTTGGTTCATTAAAATTTTACCAAAATATCGTTTTTCAGTACAACAAACACTGACTTCCAGCTCCTCCTCCTTTCCTCACCATTAGGTTGATGGCCATTAATTAAGGCATGATCCTGCATGAAAAAGTTGTGGTGTATTGCAATTAAATTTTTCTACAGTCTACATATAATTTTTGTGAGTTCTGAATGTTAACGTATAGGACATTTTAGCTGCACTGTCAAAGTTCCATGCATTATGGAAGTAGTTAAAGCTGCGTCAGAGGCTTCTACCCTGTTTCTCTATTTCCAGTGAATTGACGAACAGAGAAAATTGAATAGCATACGTGAAATATCACACAGATAATTACAATATCTGCCCAAAATCATTGTGTTGTGGAAACAGTATTCAGGTTGGGCACCTGATTCTTGTCAGACGAGGTGAATACGAGGCAATAGAGCCCTTTACCCCACCTTCCACCACCATCCTTATCAGCACATTTCCTACAAAGGGTTAATTCAATCATGTCAAGGTTCTCTGCTCTGTTGCTTGCCTCTGCCATCATACTTTAGGCGCAGTGGAGCGTCTCTTCATTGATGGCACCTTTGGCTTCACAATAGAAGCTAATTTGTTAGAATCTTTCACAGGTCAGAGGCTGCTTAAAGGCGAGGAGGGCGCCTTGGCCACCGGAAAAATAAAGCCATCCACTGAGTTGGAGGGGGCAAATTAAATGCCTGGTCATTTTATGATGGTAGACATACAAAACATAAATATCCATTTTCTTTACTTCAATACAGTCCATGAGATCTTGCAAGCCATCCCAGTTAACACAGGTTAATAGATTGATTCCAGTGACATGGATCATAATGAACAGTAAATTGTTTTATCTCTTAAGTCTTATTTGGTCAGCCAGGAAAACATATGAGGTAATATGGCTGAGGCTAAATGGAGCGTATAATAGATCTCTCACTAAGGCATAAGGATAGGTTGATGGCAGGGCTATGATTAATGAAAATAATAATGCTCTTGAAATTGAAATTTTTCTCTCTCTTTTTTGGCCTTTTCAACTCTTTCCTGCTATGGTCATTCTGACTGTTCATGCACAGAGTGACTGATGTGTGGTTGCTATTGTCTTTATTTATGTTTATTAGGTCATTTTCACAGAAAAGTCTGGCCATGATAAAGACTCCAGCTCACTGTGAACTCTTAACAGCCAGAGATATGAGGCTCTAACAGGGTGGACTTTTTATAATTCAGTTTCTATGTTAAAGGACTGGCAGAAAGTTAATGATGAGGCTACTTTTTTAATATGTTGCACAACACTGATAAAGCTGACATTACACTTGTTTTTAACAGTATTTAAAAAAAAAAAAAAGCAACAGAATTCACTCTTTCCTCTCAAATTTTCAATCTTATCTTGCATTTACTCATTTAAAGATATCAGTTCAGTACTACAGCTCCTGCTACCTTCTATTCACCAGAGGGGAAAAAAAAAAAAAAAAAACACAACAAAAAAAAACTTGCAAAAAATCAATGACTTTTAATTCTGCACTATTGATATGCTTAGATAATGCAGCAATTGAACTGTGCCTCTGCCAGTGGTGATGAGGACCAGTAGATGAAGAGTAATTGGGCCCTGACCCTTGTGTGCCTCGGCCACCATATCACCCAAGCTTCCCCCAGCACATTCTCTTCTACAAGCAGGAGGGCTCATTTTGCAAACCCTCAGTGGTGGCAAGGTGATAAATTACAGTTCTTAACTATCATTGATTACTCAGTGTTTCTCCACTTTCTGTGACAACTGTTCAGTCACTCTGAATGGCTCTTAATGGCACATTAGAGAGAAGAAAGCATATAGTTTCCCTAGCATTGATTAAACTTGCTTGTTGCTTAATAAAGACAAACTGACACGTTGGAAGCCTGTGACCAAGTTAAGACATAAGACCCATATCATGTACAGCAATGGGATAACACTTGGGCTGCCCCCCAAAAGTCGAAGCATCAGTCAAAGATCCCTGATTCTTCTATCCCTGATTGAACATTTGTTTGTCCATTTGACAACACGTGCTGTGCTTATTGTTAACTGATGAAAGAAGAAGACAGAAGACTGAGGGGCAGTGATTCTATTGTTTCCAGCTAAGACTTTACCTTTAAGGAACATGGCCTTGTGGGTAATTTGTGTGTGACATAGGTCCCATATTGTGAAGGGTGAAGGTTACTAGTTAGTGCACCAGGTTGAAGATAGAGTAGCTATTTGAATTTTTGAGCAATAATCTTGGCAAACTACTTGAAGCCAGCCTCTGGGGCTGAAAAATGAAGTCAACACAGAAGTGCCTGGTACAAAAAAACTGCTTTGCTATCTATGGAGAGTTTCTACTTCATAAAAACTGTATGGTGGGTGATTTGCTTAACTCATCTATTTGGATATTGTTAAGGCCTAAATAAGGTGTGTTGTCTTTGACTGTTGTTGATAGCCAGTGCCATGTGGAGGATTTTTAATGGACTTATCTGACAAATAATATGATCTGCTGTGTGTTACATTGGGTCCAAGAAGTTTGTGCTACAGATTTAGTAAGTGGAATTCTGATATTTTAATAGTCTGTTACTTAGTAGATACATGTGACTTTGAGTTTGATGTTTACTAACCAAGCTGGCTAGTGACAGCTCACTCCAAATTAGAAAAAAAAAACCCAAAAAACAAAGTGGCTTCAAAATGGATCATTTTGGTTCATAGACAGTTGCCAATTTTCCCAAGATCAGAGAAATTGCAAAATAAATAAATAAATAAAAATAAATCCAAGAGCTACAACTCTACAGGCCTCAGTTAGGATGTTCGATATCGGAAACCACAAGAGTTTTGAGAGTGTCCTTCTGACAGACAAAACCAAAATGGAGAAGTCTGGTCATAATTCACAGTGCCACATCTGGCGAAAACCAAACACAGTATATCAGCACAAACACCCTACACCAGTATATAAAAAACAGCAGGGGTGAAAATTTGGGCTTGTTTTGCAGCCACAGAACCTGGGCATCTTGCAGTTATTGAGTCTACCATGAACTCCACTGTATATCAAAGTATTTGAGAGTCAAATGTAAGGCCATCTGTCAATTGGGTCATACAACAGGACAATGATTCCAACCATAGCAGCAAATCTACAATTATATTTTACAACTACAACAACTGTATCTATATTTTTATGTCCTCCAAGCTTGGGTTCTCTACCAGAGGCCTGGGAGCTTAAGAGTCCTAGGCAATAGCTTAGCTGTTCCTAGGACTGCGCTCTTCTGGAAAGAGATCTCAGGTGTCATGGAATCTGCTGGAGCCACTCTCCCAGTTGGGGGTCACTGACCCGTGTGTTCCGATTACCATGGGGAACATAGTTACCTTCACCTTCTCTAGCTCTTCTCTCAGCCCTTGATGTTTATCGAGCTTCTTGTGTTCCTTCATCTTGATGTTATCTTTCTTCCTCTGCTTGTCCACCACTATTATGTCCAGTTGGTTAGCAATCACCAGTTTGCCTGTCTGTATCTGGAAGTCCCACAGAATCTTAGTTCTGCCATTCTCTACCATACATGGTAGAGAATGGCTTCTAGGTCATACTCAGCACAGATGTTCCTGTATACTATGCTAGCCACTTGGTTATGGTGTTCCATGTATGCCCTGCCTGCTAGCTTCTTGCACCCTTCTGTTATGTGCTGGATTGTCTCAGGGGCATCTCTGCACAGCCTGCACCTGGGGTCTTGCCTTGTGTGTTAGACCCCAGCTTCTTGTGCTTAGAACTTGTTCCTGTGCTGCCATAATTAGTGCCTCTGTGCTTCTTTCAGTCCAGCTTTGTACATTGGTAGGATTTTTCAACATCTGCTGCTTCTTCTATCTGCCAGTGGTACATACTGTGCAGAGGCCCGTCCTTCCATGAGGACTCCTGTTCTTTCTCCTCTTCTTTCTCAGGTTTCTGCTGCCTGAGGTATTCACTAAGTACATGATCATTTGTTACCATCTTCCTGATGTTCTCATGGATCTTTGTTTTATCCACGATAGTGGTTCTGACATTTACTAGTCCTCGGCCTCCTTCCTTCCACTTAGCGTACAATTTTAGGGTGCTGGATTTGGTGTGAAACCCTCCATGAATGTTAAGGAGCTTTCTTGTCTTGAAGTCAGTGGCTTTTATCTCCTCCCTTGGCCAGCTTATTATTCCAGCAGGGTAGCTGATGACTGGCAGGGCATAGGTGTTGATTGCCCGGATCTTGTTCTTCCCATTCAGCTGACTCCTCAGGACTTGCCTTACTCTCTGCAACTACAACTCTGCAGGTACTTGGTGGTTGCAGCTTTCCTAGGGGCCTCTTCATGGTTCCCATTTGCCTGTGGGTTTCCTAGCTACTTGTAGCTGTCCTCAATGTCTGTTATCTTCTGGTAGTGCAATCCCCTCAGTTCTGACTACATTCCTACTCTTTGTCACCATCTGACTACACTTCTCCACTCCGAATGACATTCCAATGTCATTGCTGTAGATCCTAGTGGTGTGGATCAGTGAATCAATATCTTGTTCACTCCTGGCATACAGCTTTATGTCATTCATGTAGAGGAGGTGGCTGATGGTTACAACATTTCATAGTAGGTATCTGTAGCCAGACTTGTTAGTGATCTGGCTGAGGGGGTTCAGGCCTATGCAGAACAGCAGAGGGGACAGAGCATTTCCTTGGTAAGTCCCGCACTTGATGGTAAGTTGTGCAATTGGCTTGAAATTGGCCTCTAGTGTTTTTTTCCACAGCCCCATTGAGTTCCTACTGAAGGCTCTTAGAGTCCTGTTGATCTTGTACAGTTCTAGGTATTCCAGGATCCATGTGTGCGGCATCAAGTCATAGGCTTTCTTCTAATCAATCCAGGCAGTGCACAGGTTGGTCAGTCTGGTCTTACAGTCCCAAGCGTCTGTTCTATCTACCAGTAGCTGGTGTTTTGCTCCTCTTTTATCTCTGCCAATTCCTTTCTGTGCCCTGCTCATGTACTGAGCCACGTGCCTGGTCATGTTAGCTGCTGTGATGCCTGGCAGGAGTTTCCATGTTGTACCGAGGCAGGCTGGTAGTTGGATGGGACCAGTCCCTTCTGGGGATCCTTGAGGATCAGGACTGTCCGGCCTTTGGTCAGCCATTCCAGGTTTGTCTTAACCATTAGCAGCTGGTTCATTTATGCTGCCAGGCACTCATGGAGTGCAGTCAACTTCTTTAGCCAGTAGGTGTGTTTCATGTCAGGGTCTGGTGCTGTCCAACTCTTCATACTTGAGACTCTTTCCTGGATATCTGCCACTGTGATGGTTACTGGAGCCTGTTCAGGGAGGTTGCTGTGGTCTGCTCTTAGATCCACTAGCTACTGAGCATCGGTGTTGTGTTTCCCATATGCTCTTCCAGTATTGCTCCGTTTCCAGCCTTGTTGGGGGGGCTGTTCTTATATTGTTCTCCTGCTACTGAGAGTACTCCTTGGATGGTTCAGTTGAGAACATCTGGTTTATTTCCCTGGCTCTATCTCTCTGGTATACCTCTTCAGGCTGTTACCCAAGGCTGTGAGTCTTTGCTTGACAGTTTCTAAGGCCTCACGTATGGGCAGCTTTCTGTACTTCTTAGGCACCTCTTTCTTCATCACACCTTTCTGCAGCTCTAATAGCTGGCTAACTTCCCTCTGTGATGCCTTGATCTTAGCCTCTAGTTGTCTTTTCCATGGAGGGTAATGCTCCTTGTGGCTGTTCATCTTATAGCCAACCATCTAAAGTGAATTGAATTGAATTGAATTGAATTGAATTGAATTGAATTAAATAAGTGTAGCTCCTCAAGGTCATACCTTGCTCGTCTATAGGCAGACCTCTTATCAAGGAAATTGAATAGTTGAATTTCATTTCATTTCTAATCATTTCTAATGAGCAACTTTTCCTGCTCCTTTGAATTATCTGAAATCACAGTTAAACAAATTCTTGTTTTGTTCTAACAGCACAGGGTTTATGAAAAGTACTTTTTTAAATGATATAACATTGAAATGTCACTCTTGTCTTTGACTTGCAGGAATGGCACAAGGCTTTAAAAGAACAGAATGAATGAGTAAAGCTGCATCTGCCTCTAATGTGAAGACATCTATGATAAAACAATCTCAAGATCCTGTGGTGAGATAGCGACAAGAGCCCGAGGTCTACATACCTAAATCCAAGCTAAGAAGATAGACTGTGAGGGCTTTTGCTAGCAGAGATAGGCTTTACCATTGTGACATTCTTCATGCTGGCAGATGTGATGCTAAAATGGCTTGTAAGTGGTTCGCTGTATTCCCAAGCACAACAAGCTGAAAAACTAACAAAAACAAATCATCATCCCTGCAAAGCCCCACTGAAGACAGACATTAGTGCTTGAAACTGTAAAAACGTTGTTGTTTCAAAGCACCAAATAAGATAAGGAGCACAAGAAGTTAAGAGAAGAACTGTGTCAACATTATATAAATTTATCCACAGCTAAGGGTAGGACCTCCCGTGATGGACGAATGCTTATTGACCTAACGGGTGTGACGGTAGTGACTTCCTGTTGGGCTTATGAGGTTTCCACATCCTCTGAGATGAATTTGTACTAGACCGACTGAAGGAAAACAAGATAGTAATCCTTGGCTTAGACTATTAGACAAAGGGAAGGACTAAAACAGTGTTCATCTCTGTGATGAAATGAACATTTCTGGTGTATTTTTTCTTTTTGTTTAGTCACAGCTTTTACAAATCTAAATGATGTTTTCAGTAACCATGTCATCTATGAGGCAAAAAGTTTGTGTATTAGGATTATGCCTAGGAAATATAACCTAAATATAAAGCAATATCAAATATGAGTATTTCAGTCACTCATCTGTCTCTCGGATTAAGCAAACAGGCATGGTGTGTGTTTATCTCTGAAAAGGCAAGAAAACCAGGTTTGACTTTTTTGTCAGCTTGTGACCCACTACTCATCAGACTGACCCAGTCCATCAACAAAATGTCACCAAAGACAAATAAAAAAACAAAAGCAATGAACCCTCATTTGAATAAGGATAATATCATAATAGTGGAAGGCTGAGTAGTCTATAAGATTCTGTTGGAGAGATTTCTATTGTGTCTGAACCTGATGTCAAAATGCCATGAGAGGTGTCCCCCTGCCAGGTCAGTATGCTTCTGAGGTCGGGGCTTTTGCCCTGGCCTGGGCTGCAGGCCACACTGACTCTAGAGTGGGCCTGGCACTGCTGTCAACCACACATCATGTGAAACTGCAGAGCTGAACCAGTATAACAGGGTTAAACTGATTAGCAATGCACTTGTGTTCAGTGGGTCACAGTTTGAAGAACAAAAGTGACATTAAAGGATCTATATTTCTCTCTTGGTTCCCTAATGCCATCACTTCTCTTATCATACAAAAGTCTGCTCGGCACCCCTGACAGATAGGTGCCATTTTTCTATTCAGTTTAGCCTTTTCTTTCCCTTCTCTGTGAATATCACAAATCCCCTGCACCCTGAGCCCAGTCCTCAAATTCTTAACCTCATGTCTTCCCCCTGTCAATACATGGACTCTTCTTTTCACTTTTAACTCTCGCTTTTTGGCTTGTACTCAAACTTCTGCTCTGTCTTTCAGTTTCCTTCTCACTTTCACCCACACTCATCCCTGGGAAATGTAGATCTTTTCCTGACAAGTTCCTCGAGAAGCAAAGCCTCTGGAGATCATCAGCAGAGCTCTGCCAAAAAAATGCGTGGGAATAGCCGGGATGGGAAGGGGAAGGGACTTTTAATTGTTTTTCTTTTTTTTTCTCCTTTTTCTTCTTCTTTTGGAATTAGTCGCTGGGAAAAAAAAATCTGTGATTGTTCCTTTATTTACTTTACAGTGAGTAAGGATTCAAACTGTGGGTGGCAGTGACTGCTTAAATGGGAGACTCGATAAAATAATATTCAAGGTAACTCTAGCACTAATGTTTGGAAATTTTCTCCATGTGATACAAATTGTGCATATTAATTCTGTTTTGTATGATATAAATCAAGGGACTTTGAAGAGTGAAAATTATGTACTGCCTTTGTTTATGCACTCAGTAACCTCCCTGTATCAACAGCTGGAATAACAAGTGCTGTATTTTCGTGTTCATTAAGAGCTCACTCAGATGATTTCCTGACTGGAGGCATTTGGAAGTTCAGCTCTGGGGTTGAGGGCAAGAAAGTACTAAAAAAGGAGGCACATGCATTTATAAACCAGGATGTAATTTTTCTTTAATCTAGATGAAGAATAAAACATTATCTATTATTCTCTACATTGCATTCAAGTCAGTGTTTGTAAACAACATAGTATTTAATATGACATTCATATTAAATTGCAAAGTAAATGCTCAGTGATCTACAGTGCATGTAATTTTAATCTGCTCTTGTCTACTGTACTGGTTTTGGTTCATTTTACTTCAATGTTAACGCCTATAATGTCTAGGAGTGAAGAACTGGTGCATATCTGCAAAGAAAAGACTGCACACCATCGACACGATCAGTGCTTACAAAACTGGAGTAAAACTGGTGTCACGCGGTGAAATCGAGACCAAAAAAATGGTATGTCTTAGCTGAGGACTGTTTGTTTGTGGGCTGACAAAAAAAATGTGGATTTAAGCCTTTTGTTGCTTCAGTGGCATCACTGGGTTACACAAAAATACAAACTATTAATAATTATAGTCAGACTTTAAGTTTAGAAATTGGGCTTGTTTGTGAAGAAACCACAAATGCTGTTTCTCTCTGAAAGAAGATGATCTCAAATCTGCAAAGACTTTGTAAAATTGTTTGCTGAGCTGTTGCACAATGTCAGTTACCATCTTTTCTCATTGATGGACATAAGAATGCTTCCATTGTTCAGGCACAATAAGCCTCCATTCTTAAAGCAGATAAGCATAACAAAGTAAAAGTAGGGGGCCGTCAAACATCCAATACTAGAAGTGTCCAAGTGACACTATTTGCATATTAGCCATTCTCATACAGGGGACAGCTGAACAAGTTGTAGTGATTAAAGTAGTCTTCTGACAGTTACTTGCATTTACCCTTTTGTGATGCTGTATTATTCCCAATTAAAATAATAATAATAAAATAATATTAGTAATGGAGCTGCTCAGCGATGGAAGCAAGAATTGACTGTTTGGACTGAAGTGTTCATCTACTTATTTTGCAATAAAAGTATTAAATTACCCGGTCAGGATTTGCTCCTTGTTGGCAGAGCTCTACGTTTTCCATCAGGACTATTTATGTTTCAATAAATCACAAGCAAATCAGGGAGTGCACATTTGCCTCATTAAGTTACTCACTTTATTGTCTTTACATTGCATGAGGAGTTGCAATTGGCTGGATTGGTATTTCTATTACTGAAACGCTACAGGGGGCTGATTACCAAACAGTACTCCAAAACTAACAAGTGGCTAATGTAAAACAAAGTAAGTGATGTAAACCGCACAACTATCCTTACAGTATTTTTGTTTGTACGTGGAGGAGGACTGGGGTGGGATGGGGGGGGGGGGGTGTCCACATGTGGATGGTGGCATGCTGCAGGGTGCAGACGTCTAAACTAGTGCCTGGGATATGAATTGCTGCTCCACAGGAAGCAGGCCGGCTGGTTTGTTTAGCTGGATGTGATTTCGAGTGGCAGGAGGGGGTGTTGCCTGATCATATGAAACACAATGGGGCATACTTTCTGAACACGACCATTAGGCAATAATGACGTGGCTCAAGTCCAAGCCATTTGCTGTCCGTGTCTGCAGATTAAGATATGCCCCTCCATGTATTAATCAAATAGTGGCCTCTGTGTGAGGGCAGTATGTGAGTACATGTTTCTGAAGACGTTTTTCTTGCTTTTAACCCGAGAGGAAAACAGAAAATACTAATTTGGAATTTTGCAACTGAAAGACATTAGCAGCAAATTGTTGCTGTTAATGATTACCTTGGTTCAGGTTTATTCCTCTTTTCTTTTACCATAAAAAAAAGTCCTGATTCATTTTTGCAGAAGCGACCACTGCCCTCAGCCCAACTTGTACCATAATAATGTCCCTCGTGTGCAGTCCTATAAACATTTGACTAAATACTCTATTAACATATTGAACAAACAGAAAAAAAGACAAAGAAACCCAGGAGTATCCTATTGCAGGAAATAACTAGTCTCATTTTCTCTGTAACTGATTCCAGGAAAGGAGTTACATGAGAGAAAGAAGTCAAGCAGTGGGATTTAGAACACTGAACAAGATGGATTCTTCCAAATTCTAATTGGAGAACAGTTGATTTAATTGGTATCCATTTGGCTGACAAAAGAAAGCAAGAGTAGTGGGCAGGAAGGAATGCCTCTGGGGCCGATGTGAACATGAAGTGGCTCTGCTCAACGCTCAGGGACGGATCACTTCCAAAGACAAACCGTGGGAGCTGGCAGGACAGATTGCAGTGGGAGGGAAGGAGGGACGGAGGGAGGTGGGGGGGCCAAAATTCATGGTAGAGTGAGGAGCTTTCAATGGAGAGGCATCTTTATTTGGAGAGGGAGGCATTTTAGACACAAAACTGAACTCCCACTATGGGTAGTAATGTGTAATGTGACACTCATCCTGAGATGAGGGAAGTGGATGTGGTTCAGGGGGTCTTGTAAACGCAGGCTTTGGTGACAGACATATCTTCTTTTTTTTTTTTTTAATTCCGTTTATTAGATTTTATAACAAATTACAGAAAACCAGAAGACATCAGGATTCAAAGAGATAACAAATATATGACCAAAACCCCTACCCATTCCGTCCCCACCATATCACCAGGGGAAGGCTGAGGTGACAGACATATCTAAATTATAGTGACCAAAACAAACTGTTTGATTCTCAAGCTTCACAAAGAATGCGAAAATGTTTGTAACACAAATGAATTTGAGTTAGATAAAAGGATGTAAATGATTTCTAAAAGTTTAAATTAAATCCTGTAGCCTTGTGGTGTTCAAATTAAAGCCATCAATAACATCATATTTCTGGAATCTTTGAAGGTCAGTCAATAATAATCTCTTTACAGATGTTGTAATGGCAGTCATTATAGGATAGGGTTGGCCTTCACAATAACCTATCAGAAACGAGGTTTTGTTTTTATGTCAAGAGCTAATCATTAAGCTCTCTTTCTTTGTGTGTGAGCTCGTGTTGTCTGGAGAGAGAGAGAGAGAGAGAGAGAGAGAGGGGGGAAAAAAGAAGTCCGAGGTGTGTTGTACTGTAGCTTGCACAGAGCAGAGGGGGAACCCAGGTGTTGGAGTGTTTTTACTGCCTCTGTAGAGAGGAAGGGTGGGAGAGCAAGGGCAGATGACCTGGAGGGGGTTCAGAGGCAGGGGCTGTGCTTAGGAGACCTTCACAGCCTGCCTCAGGGGGATACAGCCACTGCTTATCTCTTCCTACACTTTTACTTCTTTTTTATCCTCTTCCACAGTACTGCTTTCATTTCCCTTTCCTCTCAGTTTAGGAGGACGGGTACACCGGCATTATTTCCTACCAACGCCAGCCATTGTATTATCTGCTGACAAGCATTTTGTAAGGGTGGAAATGCTCCTTTCTTCTCTTCTGCAGCAAATATTTGAACCTGGCTTGATTATAAATCTAGTTGTGAAGTACTCCGGGATTAGCATGTCTTTAATCATTTATTGAGCGTTGGCCAATTTGGAGCACCATACACACATATACACACGGAGACAAGACACCTCTACAAAGACATAGCATTATCATGATGACATTAATGGTTCTATACAAGACTTCTTTTCTTGTATTTAGTTTGAAAGCCTGGTTACAGCGGCCCTTTCCCCGTTGTGACTACAGTATGTTTTAATCCTCCTACAGTATATGACAGGCTTGCCCTCACCTTGCCCAGCACTTAAAGAAGCAATCTTTCAAAAAGTCCCCTTAAAGCCTATGTGAATGTGCGTCCGTTCAGAGGAGAGTGCAGTATGCTGATGGAGAATGGGCCCATTCCTGATGTAAATGAAGAGATGCATATCAGTGTTAATCCATTGCTTTGTAGTCACGGCCATACCCAAAGTCTGTCTAATTTCCCTCACACTCCCTTTTGCAGCCAGAAGTGTATCGATCGGCAGTAATTGAAGTGTACTTGATAATCCGTAAGGCAACAGGGGAGAGGGAGACCCTCAACTCTCACATCGATGCACACAGAATGGGGCTGCGGGGTTGTGTGTATTTGAGTGTGAGTGTGTGGTGCAAGGGGGGCTCTCTAATGTATGGGCGGGTAAGGCAACACCCCCCTCACGGCTTCTTCTCAGCTGATTAAACTCATTGAGAGCCAGACAAGTGGAACAAATAGATATAAAGGTTTGCCTGGCAGCTTACAGCCATTCAGATTTCTTCATTGAAACGGCAAGCACCACATCTACATGGCCTGCTTTATGCTAACATTAAGCAACTGGAGAGCCTGTTTTTGAAATGAACCCTACATTACGGACCGCGCTCACTAAGACATCTCAGGTGGAAACTTTAAGAACATGAATAGACACATTTACTTTTTGGGCCAATTAAAAGCGTAGAACACAATCAACTATAATGTTGATGATTTCTCTTTTAAAAGAAACAACAGGCTGGAAGCACGGTTTACTGCTGCAGCATTAGCCACTAAGTTTTTTCTCTTAGACTCTTGATTTGTTTTAACTTGGACCAAATCAACACTGCTGATTTCAATTGGTTTGCTTTCGCAATCACTCGGCAAGAATATTAGGGGGAAAAAAAGATGTATGTATGTCTTGCTTAACCCATCACAATATTTGTTGACCTTACAAATTCGGCCGTTTTGCTGGTAATTTCAAAATATTTGAAGTGTTACTGGAAAGGGCGAGTGGCATGCGGGATAGATTGTTTTTATATGTTAATGAAACATTTAAAGAAGTGATAAAAATCTGACAAGAAACAATGTTTTCTTGTAATTTTCAGAAAAATTTGAAAGGTAGATTCATGCCCGTTTTGTTTCAAAGTTCCAATCTAACTTGTCATATTAAAGCTTTTGAAAGAATATGCGAAATATAACCATGAAACTGTGCAATTTTTCACCATCCATATATTGTGTGGCTTAAATCAAAACCATATGATGCAAAAATGTTAATGCTTTGAAAATAAGAATTGTTTTGGTTTCGAAGTTGTAATGCAAGTTTAACAGAACTAAATTATTAGCAGCCCTTAACACCAAGAAAAACAGTCCCAGCATCCTCAAGTCTGAGACTGAGGAGTGATTATGGTCTCTGTGTGGCTGGGGAAATGACTGCTAGATGGCTGGTGGCACAATAAAGGGCATGCAGATTAAAGATGATTAAGAAAATGTGTCATCTGTAAATGTTATGAGATGATTCTGAGATATTGAGGGTTGTTATATTTTTACAGTGATGATTATGACTATGATGTCTGGTTGCATAATGATGGTTTTCCTCTCTATAATTATCCTAATTGAGGCTACAGGAAAATACAGTATATGTGGAAAATGCTAGCTTTTACACAGAGTTGTGATATACAGTTCCTAAAGAAGTGCACTAATTGTATCATAAAAATTATGCAAAATAGCACATATTTGATTGCTTTGAGCCTGGTGTTGGGGTGAGGTAAAAGAAAAAGGCTGGAGCTTTCTTTTCGAGCTTGTTTATGACTTGTCTGAGGCACCTGTTCAGTCCCACAAGAATGTCTTCCATAATGGCTCTGCTGTTTAGTTTTCTGAAGTTTGTTTACCATTTTATTTTATTCAGGGGACAGAACATACCCCATTGGAAATCACAAACCAGAAATAAAGAATACTGAACTAGTCTCATGACAAAAAAATATAATTGTAATCCCCAAATCATGTTTTTTATTATCATTTAGAAATATGCCAAGATACAGACTTACTTGTAACTAAGTCTGCATGAAAATGTAAGTTGTCAGTTACATTTTATCTTTAGCATTATAATAATGATTTCACTCGTGTTTGACAGTCATAGTTCAGACATTAATTATTAATGAAAGAATGTGTCTAGACTTAACCTTTCTGAGGCTAGGGTTATACTTTCTCCATTTGTATGCAATGGTCCACTAGGGTCCGAGTGACTTGAATTTCCTCACCAGAGGGTATACATGAGGCTCTGTGCAGATGTCCTTGTACCCTCTAATTTGCTTTGACCGGCCGGACTTGTGTGTGGCCCACTATACTGCATACGCACAAACTGTGCGTACGCCAGAAGACCAAAATGGTCATGGACTTTGAAGAGAGGCTGCTACCCATATCTGTACAGTTAATCTTTAAAATCATATAAAGTGATAATTAAATGTGCAACAATTGGGGAACAGAAATTAGGCAGTCTTTGTGGAAAAGGACAACTCACCTTCCTGTAGTCACTAATGTGCCATTGATGCTCTGAATGCACACTCCAAGTCATCTAGAAAGTAGTAAGATAACAACAACTACATGTCTATAGTGTCCTCACCTGTCTGTGGCTTTTTGTGTGTGCTTCTGCAAGGAAGTAAAATCCCGGCCAAAGCCTTTATACCCAAACCTCACACAACTGAACCTGCACGACACACACACCTGCATGCACACACGCGCATATACACACAGAGGGAGAGGAAGAGAAATGTTTCACCGAGTGTCTCACCCTGCAGAGAAAATAAGAAATAACCATAACTCCTTCCACTGCCAACCTGCCCTGCATGACCCCTGTTTTAAGTGGGTAGCAGGTAATTGCTGAGGCGGTGTTACCCATCAGCCTACAAGTCCATGTGTGCCTTATGTGTCATCTCTATTTATTATATTCTGCACGCTCCCTGGGCCTTGGTAATCAATTTCACAAGGATACAGGGCTGATATCAGCTGCCGTGCACATTATGAGGCGAGCCCTCCTCTTATCAAGTGCAGAATTGCCGGCTAGAGGTCATGAACAGATAAACAGGGATGTAACACAACTCCCCCACTCACCTGCCCCCCAGTGAACACGAAGGTGGGAAGGTGATGTTGTGAGGGGGGTACAAAGAACAAAACACCCAGCAAGGAAGAGGTTGTGACCCTTGTAAGGTGCCTCTTGTTACGCCCGACCTTCAGAATTTCATCATCAGTGCTTCTGTCTGCTTAATAATTCGGAAGCTCCCGTCTCATCTCTCTCTTGAGTCAGCGTATGTGGGTGTGTGCATGTTTGTGTGCGGTAGGGTTATGAAGCCCGCAGACACCCTCTCTCTGATTATCTCCAAGCACTCTTTCCAGACCTTTATAGACCAACCACAACTCCATCAATCGTTTGCCCTGCCGTCTTACTCTTCAGCCTGACCCATGTCCCACCTCACCACTGCTGGGCTAATATTATCTAAAGCTGAGCCTGTAGTGGTATGCACCAAAAAATACTCCCAAAACTTTGGGATTTAAAATATACAAATGCTCAGAAGGCAAGGAATCTGATGCAGTCAAATTGAATTTAGTGTTGCATTAAGTTCTTTTTCTTTCATCAAGTCAAACTGGCTGTTGAAAAATTAGGCAGCCACAGTTGGTGAGAGAATTAAGAATCTATGTTTAAACATGCTTTCGGCTCTAAAGGAGAGATGTCAGACTAAGAAATTGTTTATAGAGATCATTTGTGGTCAGTGGACAAGTCGTGCAGCAGTAGAAATGTCATGCAGTTGCATCAGCCTTAGTAAACATTAATTATGAGTCCATCTTTGTTTACTCATCCCCACACCCCACACTGGCAGCTGTGCATATTTGCCAAGAGGATTGGATCTCCATGTCACTATTTTGGTCATATGCCTTTACTATCGACCTTGTGTATTTGAAAAAAGATGTTATTATTAATCGCTAAACGGGTCAGCGCTGTGATTTGAGGACTGACATAGTAAGTAAAGGAAACCTGATCCTAAAATATTTTATTGTTCACTCTTATGTTTCCATAACAAAGTTGCACTCTGGTCACCTGCCTTTTGTTGTAGACATGTGTCTGGTTCCCTCAACCTGCCCCCGCTGCACAGCTGACCTTGTGCAGCCTTTCCAGGCCAAAGACTTGATGAGTGTTTTTTTTAGCCCATCCCCCAACATCCCTCGGCATGTGCGCTGCACATCCGCTCTGTCATTAAACCCTCCACCCGTGGCTTTAGGACCCAACCATATGGTGCAGCTAGTGGAGTGTTGCAAGAAAGGCTTGGCTTTGGTCATAATCTGATGAATCTTCCACAGAAAAGAGGTTTTCTATGATGACATCACAACCAATCGCCTGGATAGCTATCTGTCCTGCAGTGTGCGTGCGTGTGTGTGTCAAAGTGTTTATGCACATGTGTGCATCTTGCATACTATGTGTGTTGTGCACTCTCAGGACACAGTGCGATGAAAGTGCGATGAGTGACAGAAATGCTCAAGGGACATGCAAACAGCAAGCTTACAAAGTATTCCTATGAAGTTGCAATAAATAAGTTGCAATGCACTCATTTACACTGTGATATATA
>JAVDPK010001830.1:677974-696486 GCA_034780415.1 Cichlasoma orientale | reverse complement strand
CTTTCTTTCTTTCTTTCTTTCTTTCTTTCTTTCTTTCTTTCTTTCTTTCTTTCTTTCTTTCTTTCTTTCTTTCACTTACTTCTCAAATTGTGTTTTGCACTGTAAGTACAAACACGATACGGGCCAACTTCTCTGATAGAGCTAAAACTTGTGAGCCAAAGGGGACAGGCACATTTCTGAGGTCATCGTTAAGTAAACACTTATTAATGGTTACCTGCACGACAATCTGATAAACAGGTCACGGTAATGATTAAGCCAAGGTTGGCAAGGTTATAGGCCGTGTGTACACAAAAGCATGTTGGATGAAAGCAGGCTCAAACAGGTGCTAAGGAGTAAATGTAATTGTTTTAGGACAGTGATCTTTGACCTGTTGTGTGTGAATGCACTTAAAAAACCCCTGAATCACTTTTGTAAACCAGCAGAAGCACACAGATGCCTGATGACAACTACATTACACCCCTGAGACATAAATAGTTGAAAACTATCCAAATTGTTATGCAGGTATTGTATAGTTAGGTGCTGACTGAGGGAAATGAAAAGAGAAAAGGAGAAGCAGAAAAAAAACATTCAACCTAACTTAAGTTCACAGGGTCATTTCCAGCTCAGGGATTAAGTAAACTAAACAAAACTACACAAGCTGCAACTTATCAGACTGCTTGCATGCCAGGACTTTATTTTATCTCCCCCTCATGTTTGTGAGTGCGACAGAGAGGGCTCACAGTCCTCAGCAGCCTCAAACATGGGAAAGACCTTCAGTCTGCAAAGATTTCTGTTCTTTTCTAATAAAAATAATAATAAAAAAAATATGATAACTTTGGATTAAATAGATTGTGGGAAAACTGCATAAGTCAGAGCAGTGGCAAGATTTTTTTTTTTTTTTACTTAATCAGTGATTAATTATCTACTTGATTGTGTTGAACTCCACTTGGTTATTCAGTATGAAAATCAGTAACAGTGAACAGCTTTGGTCATGCAGGAAATAGCTCTTTAATTCTCTGTCTCAACAGAACATCACTGAAGCTTTCATGAGGATTATTTTGTTTATTTTGATGAAATGCAGAAAACTATTTTTATTGCTTTCTCACATCCCTCAGCTAACCGAGAGCAGCAGAGTACTTTTGGAGAACTTATTTTCCGGTGAATCACTTCATCATGTGATCACGCAAATCCACCAGGGCACATGAAACATGTATCCTGAATATTTTGCAGCTTTTTAAAATACAGAAAGTCAGTGGTTGTTTGACCTTTAGACTTCTTCTTGACATGTTTATTTATGAAATCCTTTGACTCCTTTGAAATTTCTCAGTAAGCATTGTTTCCAGAACAACTTTTCAAACTTAATAATGGTGGTTGCTGAATAAAATGTTTTGAGGAGTAGTCTAAATTATCTATCATAAATAAATAATATAGCATGTTTTTTTTTTTTTAAGATAATATAGTACTGCATAACTGATGGAATACAGTTCCAGGAATCTGTGGTTTGTTTTGATATATTTGCCCTTGGATTATCATTTTATGTTATTCTTATAACAACTGTGAAAATTTAACTTTGACAGCTATGGAAAATTGCACATGCATTTTTAGATAGTGAATCAACATAAATTCAATAACTTTTAACTACTGCATGTCATACTTTGTGTCTCTTTATGCGTAATTGGGTGAAATTAAGGAATGTAAGTGTCCGTCATTGATGCATTTCTTTAGTTCTCACACAATTTCCAAAATAGCTCATCCAAAACCAAATGTTGTAGATAAGGAATTGCTCACTTCATCGACTCTAACATAAGGCCTGACTGGGAACAAAATCACCAGATTGGAAATTATGTGTAAAAACAGGGAAGTAAACTTGTTTAAGCAAGTAAGTTGTGATCAAGTGTTCTCCAGTTCTTAAGCCACACAATCTTGGCAAGAGACCTGTGACTTGTAACCTGTGAAGAATAATGTTTTAAAGTTTTGCATGTTTTCTCATGGTCATATTCAATAATTCATATGTCATAAAATCCAGATAATATGGAGCTGTGACTTGTCTTGAGTTCTTAATTAATGCATATAAAAAAAAGATTTTGATTAGCACACAATCCTTACAGAATGTGATCTGTTGTACATCTGAGCTGATATGTATGCTTTGTTTCAAGGTTTACACAGTGTCAAAATCACTGGCAAAAGCCAAAATAGTTAAGATGAATTGAAGTTGCCAAAAACCCTGGCATAAATTACATAAGTGAAAGAATATTCTGAGTCAGTATCACCTCAAGAAAAACTTCAACACTAAAAAGGGAGGGGGTGAAAAAAAAAAGGTCATCTGGTTTCCATTAAGAAGATAAAATGGTTCACTCTGAGCCTTTTACTGGCTGCTTTGTTACTGGGAGGCGTCCGCACTGCTCTCTCCATCATCATCCAGTTGACACAACATTAAAGGCTTCAAACAGCCGCACAGGGTTCCTTAATCAAAAACTAATTGTAATAGATATTGAGGAGTGCTAACACTCTGACCGCTTGGCTGGTATCAGTGGTCCAAGGCTGGAGATACTATTAAACACAACAAAGGCATGATAGCTGAGACAGGGCAATGCAAGTGTGAAATACAACATGTGGCTGAAAAGGCACAGATACACTGATACTATAAAGCACTGGTCTAAGGCGAGCCTGTCAGGTCTGGTTATTTAGAAACAAAACAATGGATCTGGAAAATTCCTGAAAGTGGATACAGCAGAGAGATTTAAAATCACTAACAGCTAAGGAAAGGATACTGTGGCGTGGTGCCAGACTTAGAAAATTAGGAACATGTCAGACCTGATGACATTTTGACTGTGCTTGTGTGTTTAGTGTGTGTGTATGGGGTGTGGGCTTGCGACACAATATTTAATTTAGCAGATTAATTCTCATTAATTAGATTAGCTATTATCATTACCAATAACTCATCAAAGACCTTTCTTCCTATATATTAACCTTTCAGACACTCTCCCACTTAGCATATTAAACATTAGAGTCCAAACTCGTGAACAAGGTGAGCGGAGCTTCTGTCTCAGAATGATACATGGTGCAATAGTCATCTTCTTGGATCGGCAACACATAGACTTGTCTCTTTCATCATGCCAGTCCTTTTGACAAGTCTCATTCTTTTTCTGTTGGCGAGGAAGGTGTTTGATAAACCTGTCCTGAAATGAATCTTAACAGACCTATAGAGGTCAGCAGTGTAACAGTGGACAGAGTGCAAACAGAACCAACTTTTTGAAGCCATCAAAACTGCTTTTGGGGGTTTAGAAAGTGGTCTGAAATTAGCTCTATATTATCTGTCTATCTGTCTGTTGTCCTGGATGGATTCAGACCCGACGAGATACAATCAGTGCTTGTTTTTGTGTGGTCTTTGTGCATATAGCATGTCTGACTCTCATGCAGGTGACGAAAGTTTGAGAATGAGACATGAACTCAAACACCTGCAAATAATGTTCACCTTTTCACCTCATTATTCTCCACATTATTCCCTAAACTTTATTGAAATTTTTAATCCCTGAACTCTAATCATACCATAATAAGGATTTAAATGCCATAACCATGATTTTTTTTTTCTTAAACCTACACTTGACTGTCCTGAAAAAAAAAATAGATTCAAAAACATTGGAAGTAAACTAAAAATACTAAAAACTGTATCAGTCTTATTCTGAAGCTTCGCAGAGTTGTTGATCCTAACACAGTGATGAGAACTTGATGTAAAATTACAGTAACAGTTTCACTCTGACTGTGTTTGAATACTTTTTAGGGAGCATATATGCACACTTATAGATCCTGCACAGGTGTGTGTGTGTGTGACTTTTACTCCTCCTCTGTTGATAATAGAGTGAAGGATATTAAAACTCTACGTGGTACGTCACTTTGGCTTCAGCAGAGTCAGTTTTCTCTGACCATAAATGTATGCCTATGCACGGTAATTGTGTGGAAAATGCATGCAGCCTCCACCTAGCATAACCACCCCTGCTGCACTCCCCTGTGGATAACAAATGGCCCTTTTCTCTGGGAATTGAGGCTAAACGATGGTTTCACTTAGAGAGCAAAGTGACTGTCCATCTTCATAACAGTGCTCTCCATCAGAGAGCAATGAATCCCATCCCATCCCACTGGCTCTGATTAAACACAGGCAATGGATATCCCCTTTATGAAGGCCTCCGAAGCTGGCCCTCATGTCAGCCTCGCACCTGCAACTATCAGCTTCTCCTTCTTTAAAAAGAAAAAGCCCCACACATCTGGGCAGGGGAGGGGCGTGCTTCCCCAGCAGGCCTGTTCAACAGAGTCTGTTTGAAAGTGACACACCTTAGCTTGATTTGAATTACCTAAGGCATTTCTTATTGGTGGGGTCACATGGAAAGCCCACAGGTCACAAAGTTCACTGGCTGAGGGACTTTCACTTGCGTTTGCGCTTCGAGCGCTTCCCCTTGCCTGTTTTTTTCCTAATTTCTGTTCAGTAATATTATATTATAGCAGTACTCTGTCTCATTCAAATAAGGTTATAATGTGTAAATGCTCTCATGTTTGAATGTTTTCACTGGGGAAAAAAAAAAAATTAGTTGGTTCTTGATGTCTTTGTAGCCATGAGATGTAACTACTTCTTATAGAGATCTAAGGCTCTTTGCTATTAGTCAGCTGAATAACTCAAACTTCCATTAAACTGCCAGAATTACCCTTTCTGCCCAAAAGGTGTTATTTTCAGCCGTATGCATTTTGAACTCAAGTGTAGCCCCTTGAAAACTGTGGAGAGAAATCTACAATAAAGTGTAGAAACATGCATATTTCTGTAGACACTTTTTACTGTGTGAGAGTTGCACACAATGCAATAAATGCCACCACTGGCTCATATAGTCTGTCCATGGTGGGAAGCTGTCACATCAAATCTTGTGTTGGACCACTCGCCACTTACGCCTTCCAAGGTATTCAGTATGTCACATGAGAGCAACATCTTGAAGTTATTTAGGCTTATCGTGTAGAGAAAACATTCAGTTTGACTCGGAGATCCAGAAAACTGGAGGTGAAAGAGCTTCCAGCATTTGATTAGTCTTGCCATTGTCAGGTTGACCTTTAGTTACAGGTTACAGTGTTAAAACACTTGCGCATCAAGTATGACTTACTAATAGCACATAGTGTACGTGATGAGAATCACTTGATGTGATGAGCACATTAAAGAGAGTCACACTGGAGCGTAGATTCGGCAGCCACGGACACAGTGCAGAAGACAAGCAAGTTTTGATTATTTATTTATTTATTCTGTTGGGGGGAAAAAAAGAGTTGTGGAGATGGAAAGCTCATGAAAGCTTTTACTTGACCAGGTGGGGACAAAGAATTCAAAGCAAATGGATGAATCCAGAACAAAAGTGCTTGTGTGTGTCTCTGTGAGAAACCAGAATGCGCACAGAGGTATTCTATTGTTCATACATTAGCTAATGCCATTATCTTGTCTGTGAAGTCAAAAGAGCTAATCTCATGTTATAGGATTTGCAGCCACCTAGACTGATCTCATTGGGTAAACGTTTGGCACAGTGACAAAAGAACAGGATGAACATCCAAGTTCAGTAAGTAGAATCCATAAACCAGCAGCAACCTGACCCTGTGACTGGTAGGAGCGGAGCCGATGCAGATGTGTTCAGCTTTGCTTTCCGCCTCACGCCGGAGCTTGAACTGTGAAAACTTTGATCACAATTGTTTTAATTTGATTGTTTGTTTGTCTTCTTGGGACACGCTGGGACACGTTTGATATGCTTGATAAAAATGTGAAATCAGGATTTAAACATCACTCGCTGTTACCCCAGAGGTTAAATATAAATTTCAAAGCCGACTCTTTGCAATGGGAAAAAGTCGTATCTGAGAATAACTGCCAAATGGGTCCAGACACCAGGCTCATAAATTATCGGGAGCTAGATGGATCGTACAAATTGAAAGCCGTATGAAATGATCTCAAACCCTTCAGCGCAGTGCTAGACTCGAGTTTGGCAAAGTGTTATCACTGCTTGAGCTCATATTGATGACTTCTTCCGTGGCCTGATGTCATTTACAGCAGTGACCATGATCAATACATTCGATTAAAAAGCTGTGATGTGGTCTTGTTAATTTAGTGCACTGTATTAATATGTGCACTGAAATCAAGCTCAGTCAAGTCGATTCTGCTCGTATAGTCCCATTTCAAAAGTCCAGAAAAGTGTCTTCAAGTTACCTTAGACATACCCTCTGCCCTAAAAGCCTTGATTCAGAGCATTTAATAGTAGTAAACAAAGCACATCTTTAAATAATAATATTAGCTATCAAGGTTATGTGACCCTTCCATTTCACACTCGCTCCTTTCTCACCTTTCAAAACTGTGGGAAAGTGAGGTCATAATAGTTGAGAATACGTCTTTAAACGAGTCTTAAGATGTGTATCTTTCTTGGCAATCCTTAGATGGTTCCAGCTATTATGTTGATCTGTCCCCAGAGCTTCTTTTGCATTCATTATTCCTATAATGCCCATTTGCCATATTTGTTAACATGCTGGGTCACCTGTCTCACAGCTGCCCATGTTGACTAGATCTGCCTTTTCATCAATGAGAGCTACCTGCCATAATGACCCTGTAATAAAGTGTCATTATCTATCCACCCAGTCTAGTGTAGCATGCACAAAGCCACTGGAGGAATCCAGGCCCTGTCTAATTCATTTCTGCTGGGTATAAATGTCAGCGTCCTTTTGTGAGGATTACAGACATTCCCACATTAGGGCCGGACTGATTGTTCTATATGGAACGGTGGGAGTGGAATAGAGCGTTTGATTTCAGATAATGTAGTACGAGACAAATGTCACTGGACCGGATAGGTTTTTTTGTCTAAACCTGGCTGCAGACTTGAATCTGAGACTATGACTGTGTCAGGGGGAGCTTGAAGAGATGAGAATGGCAGTGGTGTGGATTACACAGTCTGTTATTACAATTTGTCAGGTTTTATGATGTCAGTGATGGCTGGAATTTATCTCTTCATCCTTTTATATTCCACCTCATTGTGACATCCAAAGCCATCTAAGATACTAATTTGTATGTCATTAGTTGTGTTGAGAGGCCCTGTGTAATCACAGAGTTTGATCACAAAAAGTTGTTTTTTAGCATTTTAATTAGAGTGGCGTTTTAATTTTTTGTCTTTAAAGTGTCATTTTGAAACTTGCCAATACGATACGGTATGATTCACACAAAACTTTTTTTTTTAATTCTTGAAGTTTACCTCATTGCTTTACAGTTTAGATCATTGCTTTACAGAACATGTTTAATATCGTGTTCAGTAATTGCTATATTGATTGCTAATGTCATCATGATTCAGTAGAGAAGCAGTCATGTGGCAGCTTCAACAATTCAAGGGCCTCTTTGTCCATTCATCAGCACCCCTGATTGGGCCCATGTCATGGTTAGCTGCAGGCCCACCAGATAAAGATCAGTGGATGATTGGGCACACACATTCTTAACATGGCTGACCCGTGACATCTCAGGGGCAGGCAGGGAGCCTGTCATTATGTGTACAATGCAGCGCTTTCTTCCCTCTTATCTTTGCTGATGACATTGAGAGTTTTTGTATTAACTCATTAATGAAAAGACTCATCATTAAAGGCATCACGGGGCATGGTGCGGCGGTGGTGACACTGCACTGCCACTGCCAGCAGGAATGTGTCCGAGACTCTACAGTAGCACGCTGACAGCATGAGAACTTCTTGTGCTTTTGTTGTAGATGTAAAGCTATAATATCAAGTTTCCTTTGTTGCCGTCGCTACAGCCTACACTTGCCTGCACTACATTTAAATGATGTATTTAACATGATATGTTACGCCTCAGTCCCCCTTTCTGATAAGGAACCTTTCATAACATGTTTAGAAATTGCAGGTAATTGTTTTCTCACTGTTGTTTAATAATTCATTTAACAGCGTCTGCTGTAAGACAATGAGAGCAATGTTTGGGTTGCCATGTTGGGGAAAAGGTTTGCAGATCACAGTCAGTTTTGGATTTATAACTGTAGCCTGAATGTTTTACTAAACTTTGGGAAGGCATTCTTTTATGAATTGAGTAAATATTGACCAGCACGAATGCCAGACTTCTAATAATGCTTATCCTCACAACTTTATAAACAGCTGTCATTAATATCATTAATAAAAATACAAACAATTTATAAAGATTTCCTTATTATAAAGTGGCACCAAGATTTTGTTTAGTGTATCCAAATTTCCCCAAACTATAAATTAGACTTTTGACATCTTTGATATTCACGTGCATCGGTATCCACTGCACCTTGGTGTGTGTGTGTGTGTGTGTGTGTGTGTGTGTGTGTGCTCAGAATGTGTGGTGAGCGGTTGTGCTTATGTGCAGCTCATGTGTTAATGCTGTTGTTTCCACAGATCAGTCACAGCAGCATTTTCTCTGTTGTTTATGATTATGTCACCACAATTACAACAGAGAAAGGGGGGCAGAAATAAAGTGTCTGTGAAAGATTGATAGCTTTGGTCTTTAGTTCAATTGTAAATTAGAATAGCAAGTCCCTCTGGGATACAAGGGCTCTATTTATGATTAAGAAAGAGCTTCCATAATAGAGTGGTGGTTGAAAAGTTTGCTCCCGCTCACAAACAGGCAATTAGCTTGATGAAACAATTCGTACTTTTTTTTTTTCTTTTTTTTCGCAGCCTGGCTATGTGAACCTATATTATTATGGGCAGCCTTGTAGTTTGTGGTATTATTTTCACCTTTCACTGCAAACAATATGGTATTTAAATAAACTGGCATTTTTCTTGTACACTACTGTTTTATCACTACAGATGAATATGGGAAGAGCAAGTTCAGAAGTAAAGCGAGGTGTTTATATCATGTGTATCATGTGATAAAGGTGACAAATATCACACCATAGTTTTAATACTGGCTGAGAATCTGCAAAGAGAGTGTAAATAACATGGGTGGAGGCAAATATACATTAAAAAAAAAAAACTTGTAGTATATACAGTGGATGTACTGGATGGATATTTTTCCCCACAAAATTTAACTGACGTGTAAATTGCCTATACTTGTTTCTGTGAAGACCAAAAAATTTGCTTTCGTGATGAGCTCTCATAAGTGATACAAATGTAAGCCCGTGTACACAATGATTTCAGTTTGCTTTGGAGTTTTCCTTTTAAAGGATCTAATCCTTGCATTGTGGGCTCATTGCCATGCCAGTTATTCAACCTGACTGTACAGATTTGTCCCCTACTGTATGTTTCCTGGAAGAGATCAGTCACACTCTTTTTTTTAACAAGCTAAGCTTTACTACTGTTTCATTCATGCAGGGAAATCTGGATCAAAAAAGGAGCCAAGAGTTAGTATTAGTTAACACTGTAGAGCAGTCTGTCTGAGAAGCTATAAATCCTCTGTGTAAAAGATTATTACCAAAACCATTATAGTTAATGGCATTATTGCTAAAAAGACTGCACAGGAGACTGCAAATTGTTGAAGCGTCAGAATATCCCTGATTGTGTTGCAGTGAGTGAACACGTAAATATGAGAGGCAGTATGTGCCAAAGGGCACATAGCAAGCATTATGAGATGTACAATTGTCTGTTCGGGGTTTATCTGTTAAGGAGTGGATAAAAAACAAGCATATAAAACCATGCTTCATAGTAGACACCTGTTCAAAAAGTGAATGAAGGTAAGTTATTGTGTTATAATTGAAAGCTGCTGCAAGCTTGTTCAATTGAAGAAACATTTTTCAAAAATAAGTTATTATATTAACCAAGGCCAAACAGCCAGGAAGACTGTTACTGCAATACACAGTGCTAAAGCACTAATGTAGAGCACCAAGCTGAACTGCCATTAACTACACAATATAGAGAAACTATTGTGGTTGCCTAGTCTTTTCATCTGCTTCACTAATGAGGTAAATCCAAGTAAAATTCAAAACTTCTGTGTGAAATCACAGGAGCTGGTGCATTTTTTTTGTAATGTGACAAATGGACTTCAAAGATTAATTTTTAAGCTGTGAGATGACAGAATTGTAGATTTAAAAGAAAGAAGGGTGCGGTTCAGTATTGGGATGATTTTCTACTGCTAACTACAGACCTGAGTTACCACCTCAGTACCAGGACAGCACTGCCCTAAGCCTTTCTTTACTCAATTAGTAATTTAATGGGCACCAACTGAAGGTTTTTGTTGTTGGCTGTAAGACATACTTTTTTTTCCTGCTGATACTTCTCCTTTGCAAGCCAGATGAGGCTTCTCCACTTCACACAACACAAGATGTGTGGCCACCGTTTTTGTTTTTTTGGGGGTTTTTTTTGACAATTTTGCCTGAGGACACATACTCCTGTGCCAGCTGTTGTCATGGAAATTACACCAGTTTATAGCATTTGTTTTTGGTATAAAGACAGTGGTGATCGTGCAGTAGCTCTAGTCTTTTTGGTATTTACACTTAGCTAATAAGTTCATTTCTGCTCGCTGTTTGCTTTAATGCCTTCCAGTTTCTGTGTGCCAGATGTTATGGCTGCACAGACTTCCTCTGCAGCCACCATTGTTGTTTACAGCTCTGTTACGCCCGTCGATTGATCCACAAACAGATATATCTCTGACTGTGATTCACCAAAGCTGATTAAGTCACAAGTGTTTTGTGTGGGCTCATCAGCAACCTGGTTTTCAGAGCAGCCTTTTATGTGTATAATTTTTTTAATCCTGTACCTGTTGAATATTAAATTCCTTGTTGTCACGTTGCATGTCAGACTATAAAATACACTAAGGTCTTATTGTTATAAATCTGTGCTGGTTACTTGTTTATTTGCTGCTGTTGTTTTTGTCCCTGCAACAAAGTACATGGTTGTTTCAATGTAAGATTGTCGACTAAGCTGTGGATGTATAAAGTATAAAGATGCAGTTATACTGTGTGAATAAAATCTAAATAATAAAACACAGGACTGTCTTTGCCCAAGGATACAAAATAATCAAGGTTTCACAGTGGCATTTATCTAAATGATTCTCTCATAAATCATTATAATTTAGAGGGATGCTGCTGAAGCAACGCTATTGTCTGTGGTGCAGCTTAATTTGAGGGTCTGATAATTAGGGTAGCCTAGATACCATGATATAACCAATAGCCGTCTTGGTAAAAAAAATAAAAATAAAAAATAATAATAATTATCTTACGTTTTTCTAAAAGATACAACTGTGAGACTGAGGGATGTAACAGAGGGCGCTGTCATGTATCAGCATCAGGTGTTTAATTTTGTCACAGTAAAACATGCCAGGAAGCAATGATGGTTACACCTCCTCTTCATGTTCTTATACTTTTACATACAAAAGAACAGATTAGTCAGTGGCAATAAAAAAACAAAAAACAAAATATAAAGCTCTAATCTGTGATATCATCAGAAATTTTGAGCATTTACGTTCAACTTTGCTTAATATTACAGCGCTGTGCCATTTTGTTTTCACAGTTCACATTTAAAAAATGTACCTTTACCTTTGAACAATCATCCAAAAGGTAAAAGGTACATCTGAATACAGTATGTAGCATAACATACTGCATACTGTATTTATTTACTCTTTTGTGACTTTTTTGACTTCTGGTCTGGTGATATGTTCGACCCCAACTCCACAGTGCATAAGAAAAATATAATGGCTACATAGTCAGCTGTTTAAAACTTTTGTATTAATGATTAGCTGATTATACATATTTGAGACCACAATGAGGCATGACTATTTTTTTTAACCTCTGGGCACTGTCAATGTCCATAACGCCCTTCTCAAGTTATCGTAAGTAAAACAAGTCTAACATTCCGCTCTGACGACATTGCGCAGTAAGTGCTGAGGCTTATGTTCTAAAATAAAGCTAAAAAAAACTCCTGTATTTCCTCTTATGATGATAAAGTAACTGAGGTAAATAAATAAATGTGTGATTATTTTTTTTACCCTTGAGATCATCAAAATTTCTTCTTTTTATGCCAAACTATTACTGATGCGGAGCCCATTCACATTCCATCTTGCTTTTATTCCCTCTCCCAGTTTGCATAGACCATTGGTCAAATGTGGATCAAATGTGACTTTGGAAAAATTAAATTGCAATATTTGCTATTATACAGCATATTCTGATAACAAATGCTGCATAAGTGTCTCTGGAGATACAGTTAAAATTGCCAATATTCATGTTCTGCTGGTTTTGGTCATAGTTACAGTATTAACATCTGTGGTGCTTTCACAGTGACGTGCATTTTTATGACAGAACATTTACTCTGGATTGATTTCTCAGCCCGGGTTCAGATGTGGTTCAATTTATGCTGCGGTGCTTTAGCGTAAGTGTGACTGTATTAAGCTCACTTGAGTCACACAAATCTCAAAACTGTCAAATTCTTCTCAATCCTGGAACATGAAGGTAAAACTACAGGAGCCATCGTATAATTAAAAAATTCCTTAATTTTTAAAGGACCTATAATTATTAAATCCCAAGAGAATCCAGTGTTCTATGTAGATGTGTATACAATATTCTCATTTTTAACATTAACACCACAGGAATACCATTCAAATATAAAATGAGTAGGATTTTATGATGGATAATTTCAGTGAGTGTTGCAGCTTAAAAGCTCCTCAAAACTAAACATCCTACAAAATTAGTAGAGTTGAACACTGAAAAGGGAATAACCTCATATATTTAAAGCAAATTGCAGTAAAACTGGAAAAACTCATTCTTAAAATGTAAGGTACAGTAGGTGTTATATAGAGAAAAGCAGTCAAAACACAGCTCATATCTTAAAACTTTATTAGTGGCAAACGTAAAACTGCAAATTGATATTATACACAGTGCTATTTAATTAGCTACTTGAGTAACACATGAAACATTAAAGCTTAACTGGTTATCTCATAACTGTATGTACTACACGGTCACATAAAAACTGAGTATTTCCAAAATGTCCATGAGCTTCAAGCAAGAAACAGCTATTTTTCTAGCGGTCTCACAAGCGCGAGACCTCATGCTACAAACAGTTAAGTCATTCAGTGAAGAAGAGACATATGAAAATCATTAAACCTGGAAATACAAGGCTTTTAAAACACTGGCACTTTGAAATGAGTGGCTAATCTAATAATGGCTGATTATCATTGCTGAAAGTAAGCTGCTGTTATAGCTATAAATGACTGTAAATGACCTTTAAGAACATAAACAACACACTTTAACACTGAATAGCTGTAATCGTAAGCCGAAGCCGAAGTAAGCCTCCACTGCATCCGTTTGTGTAGTTTTTACATATCCCCCGGTGCTACCACATTACACCTTGAGTTACAGTAATTCAATACACTGTCTGCTGCCTTTGGGGCCACATGTGAGCCACGTCTGGCTCAAGACTGAATGCTGCCACGGCTTTCTCTCTTCTGTCTTCTCCCAAACTTTTTTCTCTCTGAGTGCATGAAAAAAAAAAGAGTGTGAAGCAAGTGGACTGCCCACTCTTCTCTTTTAAAAAGAAAAGTGAGGGGCTCAAAGAGACGCATATCACAAGTGCCTGGTACAACTGCAGTGTTGTACTGATGGTCACTGTGCGGCTCCACTGGGACAGATGGGATTTAAGCTGCTTTGCCGATGGGCACTTCAGCAGCAGTTTCTGGGGGTTAGAGAGCACTTATCACACAATTCCCCTACCCAGACTTTCCCAGCGAGTCCTTAGAGTTAGACCATTGACCCTCTGGTCATTGCTGCTACAATGCTGCTGCCTGAAGTAATCATCATGCATGCTCCATCTATGCAGTCTTTAGCAGCCAAAACAACACATCGCTTATACCACTCATCCTTCTCTCTCTACAGTTTTGATCACTTTAAACCTAACAGCAATGATTCAAACCAAAAGCATTTACAAATACATTAAGAGCATGCTGGCAGTCAGCCTAAAGAATTCATTGAGACAAATTGATCCCTATCTGTTTAAACTGGCACTATAATCTGTCATTGGCAAATTGAACATAGTGAGCTATCTGGGATCTATTGCCTTTTTAGATAGTGGCCCTTGGGGCAAGCAGACAGAGAGAAAGTGATCCACACCGCTGAATGAACTCTATGTATGGTTTTCAGTTGAAACATGCATGTCTGCTTATACGTACACGCTTTAAAATACGCCTTTTCCCTCACACTCCACATAGCTAAATGCGTTTATACAACCTACATGCGTATGCCGTCAGATTGCTTGCACACACACCACATTTAAAATAAAGGACTGCTAGTGGAGGTAGTAGGATGCAATTTTTGGAAATGGCGTGTTATTTACATCAGAAAGACTAACATAATTTAAAGGATTGGTCATAATTTTGTCATTAAACAATGTAAAATCTCTGTTTCAGAGCAATGTGACCATTAAGAAAGTTAAATAAAAATAAACTACTGTGTAAGTTTTGTCAGGATGAAAGTCAAAGTAAAAAAAAAATGAAAGAGGCATTCGATGTTGATGCAGTAATTAAGTTTATCATTTAAACCTTAAAATACCCCTACATGATATTATTTTGCGTATGTTGTCTTTTTTGTTCATCTTTCATCCTGTAATGAGTAAAAAAATACAACAAAAAAAAAAGAGAATATTTGGTCTAATTCTTTTCCCCTCCCTATAATATTGCAAAGAAGTACCGCTATAAAGAGACAAGATAAAAACCCTTTATTGAAGGTAAAAGGAGGTAAAAGGTACTGATTGATATTATCCAATGCAACAGATGAAAGAGCCATGAAATATGGGGCACATCCGCTATCAATCACATGAAGGACGAACAATTTCTGGGTGTTAAAGGGTTTTTTGATACTGATGGTGTGCTCAACTTGTTAAATTTTGTACCTGCTCCCTTTAACAGGAAAATAATCAAATAATAAGTGAATGCATTTCTCAGTTTATAATATGTTGATTTAAATTAAGTCAGCTGGCAAAAATGACCAATATTTTTCTCTCTTTTTTTTAAGTGGGACAGTTTAGTTTCTGTCCTGATTCCACAGTCATCTAATTCAATCAGACTCTTGAAGTTGATTAGCCTGGTTAACCTTTGCTCCTGCTCGGGTCTGGAAGGGTTAATCAGGCCGGGAACTTGGAGACCTCCGGGTCAGTATCCCTCTATCTGCATGAAGGACTTGGTGGTGGAGGAAGATTAAAGTCAACTTTTCCCAGTTTAGATATTTAGCACAAGTGTGAGAGGGCTCTTTGGCCGTCAGTAGGGCAATTGCCTTTTTATATTCCTAATCTCGGAGCGTTTTTAAACGCATATTTGCGGGAATTAAATTCTTTTTAACTGAATTCAGTTGTTTAGTATTTGTCTAAAATGTGCTCTTTTTTTTCCTTTTTTTTTTTTTTTTTTTGTTGAATATAAACTCACCGGAGCGCACTTGCCAGTTTAACCTGATACAGGAGGGAAATATTTTCCTTTGCACGCCCGTAAATCTCAAGAATTGTCTATCTCGCTATCGATTAATTTAACTGCAATCATTCCAATCAGCACATCCCCACTCCCGTGTTCCAGAGAGTGTGCTTTGTTTTACTAACAATAATAAAGTGATTTAGTCCTTTCTCCCTGCCAGAGCATGGGAAATCGTTAAAGATCCAGCTATTTGTCTGTGATCAGTAAATATTTAGTGCCGGCGACATCCTCTGTCTCCTTTTAATCGATACTGATCCCGTTGGGCAGCGCAATTGTTATGTGCATGCAGGCTTGCTGAGCATATAGTGCTTTTATCCTCTGCTTGAAAGGAGAACCAGTACAAATCACACAGGAAACTTTTAAATCCGGGAATTAAGAAAAAACTGCAGCACAGGAGTTTGGGGCGGGGGGAGGGGGGAGGGGGTAATAGTAAATCAGTTGTGCTGGTGTTAAAAATGGTGCGCAAATTTCTATATTGACTTACGCGTGGTTAATTGGGCTGTCATAATTTCATATATAGGCCTTCTTACTCTCTGCATAATGCATACTTGCTGGAGGAGTATCTGTTAAAAGGTTAATTATTCTCTTATGTCATTATTGATTCTAGCAACACCTCATAATAATAATAATAATTCATGCATTGACATTTTGAAGGATATAGTTAGATGCATGTATTTATACAAAATTACATTTTTAGTTTTTAATAAGAGCTTAGCTCATATTGCATCTTTGCTTGCTGTAGCCATATATTTTCTAATATGCGGATTCTCATGAAGCTTGCTTGCCATACTTAAAGACAGGTGTCTGTTCTGACTTCACCCCCTCCCTCTCTCCTCAATAGCCCACACAAAGCAGCGGCGTACGAGCGCGTTTTGGCCATATTACTGTAGGAGAGAAAAGGCGCACAGGATCTCTCTGCTTGCTGTAAAGCTTACTTATCATTTCCAGAGGCAGTCAAATGATATTCTGCTCGGACGACACGTCAACTTATATTTCCAATCTCTCGCTTAACAACACATGACGTGAATCAGTTGTTTGTTTTGGCTCTCCAAAGTTTTTGCATGATCAGACATTGCAATTTTCCAATAAACAGCGTGCTTTTTGTGTTTGATCCCGTCTGTTGGAGAGGACGCTTTGCCAGTTTCAATCTGAGCACTGTGTCGAAAAAGAGAAGACTAAATATATTCTGAATAAGAGAGAAGATGCATCCCGCTACGGACGAATCAGCAGCATATGCATTTGGTAGGTTTGTTACTATAAGAATACAGCCTCCAGCCTCACTATCACTATCGAATAACTTTATGAATGGGTGTTTGCAAACTAGTTGGGCTTGATGCGATTCATCATATAAATTAACGCTGTGATAATAGGCGGAGATGACTGACGGAGTCGTCCGTAGTCGATGCGCATTGTAGAAACAGCGTATATGTACGTTATGGTCTGTCTGCAGCACACGTCTTTTATTTCAAGAGATCAGCCTGCGCGCCTATTTAATATGATATTTAATTCCGAGCAGAGGAATAAAGCATCGCAACATTGCTAATTTATCATAATAAAGTATACAAATTGCATACTTACCATTTGCAGCAAAACTAGTTCCTCGATAAGTCATTACCTTGCGGAGTATTTTATTTACAGACTTTCCATGTTCACTGGATCTGTAAATAAAACCGACAAAATAGTAATGCAGACAAAATATAATCGGCTAATTTGTTTTAGAATAAAGACACAATTGGTCTATACACCACCGCTGGGACTGCCTGAAGTGGCAAAAAGTAAATCCAACTTTGGCAACTCTCAAAGGTTTGCCGTCCAAGTCATGTAAAACAGAATTTAAACAAACAGTCATCAGTTTAAAATGGTGCTCGTTAGTTTGGTCGATGCGAGAGAGCAGACTGAATCAGTTTCCGTGTCCGACGGCTCCTCTAAATTGAATCTTATTTGAAGCAAAAAAAAATCATACGCTAGGGGGCACCCATATACTGTAATAGATCCTGGGACAATGCATGCTGCTGCTGCTGCTGCTGCTGCTGCTGCTGCTGCTCTCTACAGGCTAACACACTGACCGGGCTGTAGGTTCATCAAGAGGGCTCTGTGAAGTTTTACCTGCAGTTCAAGTTTGATAGCCTCAGGCCATGGACAAAGTAAATCAGCCCTGTTTAAATACATAGGTATTATTATTATTATCATTATTATTATTATTATTATTATTATTATTATTATTATTATTATTATTATTATTATTATTATTATTATTATTATTATGTTGGTACAAACCAGTCCTCTCTTATTACAAACACGGCATGATTTACTTTGTTTCTTATCATGATGAACTGAAGATATTTATTTATTTTGGTGAGCAAAATCCGACAAGTATTAAAGTATCGTTTTGTCTTGTGTGTCAATAAGGGACTCTACTTTCACCCTAGCCTTAAAGTGAAGGGCATGGCCTTTGACCTCGAGTGACATTTTAATTGTAGTTCCCATTTAAAGCTATAGTCATTTCAAGCTCTGTCCACATACAGACAAAGCTCTGTCTTTGGAGAAATCATGATTTGGACCTTCTGACCACGCGGATGATTAATATTTGTAGGTAGTGGGATTTGTAGACAACAGCGAGTGCGGGAGGATTTCAGTACGCGATCATAACGATTTCATGAGAGAGGTGGATTGTGATGAGTAGCACCTGGTGCGGTTAGAAACACTAATGGGTATTATCAACTAGTTAAAAAATAGAGGAGCTTATTCAAAAATGAAAAATAAAGAAATGCAGGTGGCGTTTTCTTCTTTCCTTGTTCATATAGGAGCGACCTTATTCGTTGTCTGGTTGTGCAGTGTACACGGAAAGAGAAATCGAAGCCTACACTTGTTTTATGTACAGTTATCATGAATAATCGTCAATATGTTCGGTCTGTATTTTTCACATAGACCGAAAGCCTTTTTGTTTCTTTCCTGTTTTTCATTCAGTAGTGTAGTCTGTCTGTATAACCACATACCTAAAGGATCAAGATTGTAATGAACACAGATCATGCCATCTGTGTCTCAGGGATAAAATCTACTTGTATATTTTCGGCTTGTTATAAGATATACTGTAGCGCGACATGATGCACTCATTTGATATATATATATATATATA
>JAVDPK010001830.1:664857-677929 GCA_034780415.1 Cichlasoma orientale | reverse complement strand
CCTTTGAAATTGCTAAAGCTTTACCAGGCTGCATGTGAGTATACCTTATAGTCTGGGTGATTTGAGTGACTATCAGTGAATACTCTTTCCGAAAAGCGTCTCTTTTTAGGACCAAGCGGCCCTCTCGACCTCCATGCTGGCTCTGGCAAGGTACCAAGTAGCACAAGTGCCGACTAGCCAATGGGGTTCAGGGGGAGGTCCCTGAGCTCTGACCAGTCAAACACACTCTCCTTCCTTATATGGCAGCAGATCTCCATGGTAACGTGTGCTAAGTTGCAGCAGTCGTGTCAAAGTTCACTATATAGAGAGCTCAGTGAGCTGATCAGAGAGAAAGCATTCTGCCAGCCCGGCTCCTACCAATCGCAAATCACTTCCTAACCTCCGCCTTTTTAACATATTTGATCACTTTGATTCTCTACTCCTTTTCCTATTATTTTTCAGTGCTCGGAGGAGGTTTGCAGGTTGTGATCTTTGTTTTTTTGTTTTAGTGCTTTCGCTTTTTTGGGGAGAGTTGTCTTCATATTCCAAGCTCTCAAAACATTGGCTTCAGCTGCGCGCTTGCTGGCGCTACCTCACAAGGAGAAAAGGAAGAAGACGCAGTTTTTTTTTACCCAGTTGGTGATTTTCTCCAAGACTTGTGCTGGAACTTGATAGTAGCTGCTACAGTGTGCTCACTAATTGTTTTATGCTGCTGCGGGCACGGTCTTATCAGCCTGCTCCATCATCCACTGAATAGTCCATGCTACCTCGGTTGGTTATTTTTGAGTATTTAACCCACCTTTCCCATTGATGGGTGTACTGGATGGCTGACTGTAAGCGCCCCTGGACTTGGCCTTTAAGCGCAAGGCAGCGACTCAGCTCGCCATCGCATCAGTTTTGAAAACGTGCTTCGCAGCGTCTCCAACAGCAATAAATCGACAGTTTTCGGGAGATTCAGACTGGATTCAGCGTAGGCTAGATCTGACATTTTGTGTGTCCGACTGTTAATCACAGTTTACCGCGTTTCCTTGAGACATTATTCACCGCGACACCAAAACGGCAGACAAAAAGTTTCTTTACGTTGACTGATAGATATGGCAATGGTAGTGTGGAGAGGCTCCCAGGACGATGTGGCTGACACCCAAGGCACCCTTTCCTCGCAAACCCAAGGAGGACTATCTCTTCCCACACCTCAAGCAGGCCAGTTGAATCTGACAGCCTCTCAGGTCGCCCCTCCGACCCCTCAGACTCCGGTCCAAGGACCCCCGAACAACACACAGTCCACGCCGACGAACCAGACGTCGCAGCAGTCGGAGAAACAGCCACAGCACATTGAATGTGTGGTCTGTGGGGATAAATCTAGCGGTAAACACTATGGCCAGTTTACTTGCGAGGGGTGCAAGAGCTTCTTCAAACGGAGCGTACGACGGAACCTCACTTACACATGCCGTGCCAACAGGAATTGTCCAATCGACCAACACCACCGCAATCAGTGTCAGTACTGCCGCCTCAAAAAATGCCTTAAAGTCGGCATGAGACGGGAAGGTATTGGGATTTTTTGTTCTCTTATCCATGTGTGTGTTTGTGCGTTTGTAGGTTTTAGACATCAAACCATATTATGTCGCCCCCACGGCATGTTCCCTCTCCCGACTATTCCCTCCAAGGTTGTGCGGCTGGAGCACGCAATGAAGCCGCTCTCTGCTGTGGTCGAGACGGGGCTCTCCGGATCTTCCTTTCAGCCATGCATTACAGTGTCTAGCGCCAGTGCGTTACAGCTCTGCATTTTACAGATATGATCCTGCCCACGGCCAAACTAAGGCTGTCGAATTTATATTTAGATACGGTTATTGCTGTAGAGATACATCTGTACTGAATTTATGATACAATAGCCCTCTGCGCTATTATGGCGAGTGGCGAATTAAGAGATAGCGTGTTCTGGCTACATCTCCACATCTTGCCGCTTGCCTTGTTCTCTGTGTCTTAAGCTGGACATTAGCTTGACACTGTGCATAAAAAACACCTCCGTATAACCCCGAGAATTTATTTAGAATTTTAGTCTAAAATAGGCCTGCATGTATGTGGTAAAACGAGATGAATTGCTAAGTAGGTTAAGGGTTAAACATGCAAGGTCTCCCTTGCCCTCTTTGTGTTCCTTCACAGCCAGCTCATGTTGCTGTTACTGAATAACAACATTTTAAAGCTAGACATGTGCGGGGCTTCTGTTAATTGGGTTTAAAGCGCATCTCTGCTTTTTCGGTATATGATTTCTCAACCTGCAACATTATTATTATCAAGGCAGAGTGTATTTTTTAAAAACTCATATGCAAAAATGTGTATGTGTGTGTGTTTTGATCTTGTACAGGCTAGTAAACATTTACAGCCTTGCATTCAGATTTCAGTTTTCTGCACTTTTAAAATTTATACTGTATAACAGCCACCTTGATTATCACAATGACTGTAATAATTTGTAGAATTCAGGCTTCAATATCTGCAGTTTCTCTTTTTACTGCAGCCGTGCAAAGGGGACGGGTGCCACCCACACAGCCACACCACGGCCAGTTCGCCTTGACAAATGGAGACCCACTCCACTGCCATTCCTACTTATCCGGATATATCTCTCTTCTGTTGAGAGCGGAGCCCTACCCGACGTCCCGGTATGGCAGTCAGTGCATGCAACCCAACAACATAATGGGTATCGAGAACATTTGTGAACTAGCAGCCAGGATGCTCTTCAGTGCCGTGGAGTGGGCCAGGAATATTCCCTTCTTTCCAGACCTTCAGATCACAGACCAGGTGGCTCTGCTGAGGTTGACGTGGAGTGAGTTATTTGTGCTCAACGCCGCGCAGTGCTCCATGCCCCTGCATGTGGCTCCACTCCTAGCGGCGGCTGGCCTTCACGCCTCCCCCATGTCTGCGGACAGAGTGGTGGCCTTTATGGACCACATTAGGATCTTCCAAGAACAAGTGGAAAAGCTCAAAGCTTTGCACGTTGACTCTGCTGAATATAGCTGCTTAAAGGCAATTGTGCTCTTCACCACAGGTAAGACAATAGACTGCACACTCAAGTTCAGTGTGTGTGAATGTCACTAACCTGCACACTGACATCAGCTAAATCAACGCTGACCTAAATATATCAGCACTGGCCAGAGGCTGTTGCTTCTATTAAATGAACGTTGTACTTAAATGTTCACCTATGCTGCCTTCATGGCCAAGGGCTTTTAGACAGGCCTTAGGCTACTCAATTATATAATCACTTGATTAATCAACTGATTTATCAGACACATACGCAAGGATAAAATGAAAATTGTGGCATGACCACACGAGATTTTTCTTGGTTTAAATGAACAGCGAAGCAGAGGAAAGTGCACCCAGCAAATAAATAAATAAATAAATAAATAAAAAAAATCTCGAGTTAAATAAAACTGATAACTCCGCAATAATTGCTTCAGGCATCATAAAATCTAGATATTAGAACACTTTTGGAGACACAAATAGCCTGCAGCTGAATTTCTACACTTGGGCTTTTTCAGCCATTTATCATTGTGTGTATACCCCACGTCTTGTTTGTAGGAAATGACAGATATAAATGATGTCAGGCTACGAGGGGGAGGGGAATAGAAAAAGAAAGACAAGCCTAATGTCCCATTTGCACACAGTAAAAGCAATGCCCAGGTTTCAACGCTTCCTTGTCATTTAGGGGACATACATGTGCTGCAAGAAGCTTGTAGAACCCATGGACACCCTGTATTTGCAAATATAAGAGTGTCTAACAGTATTGTGTGAAACTGAACAGTGACAGGAGGGGCGGCTTTAATTTTTATTTGCAGAAATATTCTCTCCGCCTTGTAAGATTCAAGGCGTCTCTGGACTCGCTCCAGAAATGGGTCATGACCTAAACTTCCCGGCTATTTAGTTACATTAGCTGGACCGTTAAAGGGGGAAATTAAAAAAAATAATAAAATAAAATAAAATAAAGACGAGATTTGCAAGGTTTCACCGACGAGTGGATGCATGCCTTTGAAATGATACCATACCTGCAAGCCATCAGCCTTTGCACTTCATTTACCTGTCGCAATCTTCAAGTGTTCTCATGGTGGCTTGTTGGTCCTTTCTGAAATAAAATCCCATTTCAGGTCATTGAATTTTATTATCAAGCCTTTGTGTGTCTACGATGACTTAATTTGTCTCCTCCATACCTGAGTCCCGAAGGCTTGAACATGAGCTGTGTGTTGTAGCCTGAATGACACGCCTTTGCTACTTTGGTGGTTTGGTTGTTGTCATGCATCAACTTTACAAACTTACCCAATGTGCGTACAAGCGTTTTTGGCACATTATCAGCTGCCGCCCACATGCAGCAGCATAGATAGTGATTCTGCGTCTCCGATGGTATAGTATGACGGCAGCTCCGTAGGCTATGGGCCCTTTTTTTTCCCGAGCTAAATCTCTGCTCACTAAAGGTCAGTAGGTCTCCCTGTCTTTCCCTCTCTCCCTCCTCCCCTCTCTCCCTCGCACTGCCTCTTACTGTGAAAGATACAGGCCCATCTGAAACACACTCTTTAACTATGAATATGCTTAATTATTTAGTTCATTTTTAAATGGCTTTATCGGGAATTATAACCGAGTTAATAATAGCGATGAAAGGAGGAACACAGAATTAAGATGGCGAGGAAGCAAAGCTCTCGTTTTTATCTGCTCCTTTAAGATGGCAAGTTGTTTCTTTTCTTCATAAATTAAACAAAGACATAGAAATATGAAATGCAATAGTTAAACTGGCATAAGCGTGAAAGCGTATTTTTGTTAATGGTGTGCTATTAATTTGTGTAGCGTAATGCTATGGTGATTAACTTATTCTCATTCAATAATGTATTTTTTAAAAAAATCGATATTTATGAAATAAAGCCTTGAGACCATTCAACTACACTTTTACATTTAGTGTTGAGAATAATTTCTTCAAATAATTGAATTTTAAAAAATTATGACTGGCTATCAATTTTCGCTGTGGCATATCACCACTGTGGGAAAAAGCTCCTAGTGAGAGAAACACTTTAGGTTACACTTTATTAATGTTTATTTGCTTTCCCCCCCTCTCAGATGCTTGTGGCCTCTCAGATGTGGCCCATGTGGAAAGTTTGCAGGAGAAGTCCCAGTGCGCCCTGGAGGAATATGTCCGGAGCCAGTATCCCAACCAGCCAACACGGTTTGGGAAGTTGTTACTCCGCTTGCCTTCCCTCCGCACAGTCTCTTCCTCGGTCATAGAACAATTATTTTTCGTCCGATTGGTAGGTAAAACCCCAATTGAAACTCTCATCAGGGATATGTTGCTTTCGGGGAGCAGTTTTAACTGGCCTTACATGCCAATTCAGTAAACCAAGAAGGAGACGAATAAACAAAAGGTGGGGTTGGGGGGCTACGAGACTACAATGATTATAGCTGCTTTTGTGGAAGGAATAAAAAACCAACCGGCTGTTACACGGGGCTGGCTTTCATGAAGAAAGACATTGACGTAAATGACTGTGAATTCCCCCCTACTCCAAAAAAAAAAAAAAAAAAAAAAAGAAAAAATTAAAAAAAAAATTGAGACATCCACTGAACTTTCAAAATGGCAGATACAAGCTCCCACTGTTCACGCAGAACAACCTGCTTCGATCCTTTTTTTTAATGAAAGAAGAAAATGAGGAAAAAAAATGAAAAGGGATTCTGTTGATCCTCATAAGGAAATTTTAAGTATTAAGTGCATTTAAAAATGAAAATTTGGGTAAAAAGAGAAAGTGGAGAAAGGGAAAATAGGAAACGTGAATTTTCTTTTCTCAAATGACTTGTCCTGTGTCCATGTATAGCTGTGTTTTGTACTTTCTTTGTTCCTCCTTTCTGGTTCCAAACCGGCCTATGTGATTTCTGTAGTACAGGTGGTGTTATTTTCTAAGACAATGGTTTATTTTGAAAAGGTGAAATAATGTTAAAAAAAAGGAAAAAAAAGTTCTAAAAAAGAATTAAAACCACAGCAATAGGAGAATAGGCTTATGATCTAGGCTTAATGCTGCAAGCGCACTTATATTGTTAGAATGACCAATCTGAATAAAGGGAGTTTTTCTTTTTTTTTTTTCTTTTTTCTTTTTTCTTTTTGGAGTTCATGTTAAACTTTATGACCCAGCGGAAACACTTCGCTCTTTAATACTATGAAGTTACAGGATCCACTTTTGTTTTCCACTCCTGCTTTTAACTAAAGCTGCATAAGCTCTCTTAAATTTTAAATTAATTAGTTTGACGCTGACAGATATGAGGGCTTTACACGATTTTAATTATTTGGCAAATAACCTTCCCAATTTCATTCAGCTCTAAAAATTTGGCTTCAGTCCCCCAATTGGATACAATAAAAAAAGAAAGAAATTTCTACAAGTTGCCTAGACCTGCTGTTATAAAAGGTATGTGAGCTAGGTTGCTCTAAATGCAGTACATGCGCATTTAAGAGTTTTTGCAGAAGCTCAAAACTGCACTGAAAGCATAGCTGACTTGCTAAGGGGGGAAAAAAAGTTGGAGAGGTCAAGGGTCATAAAAGTTTGAAGCCTAGCCAGAGTAGTGTTTAATAGCAGTATTATTACAGCGTCCCTGAAAATGTCACCCTTTATTCACTTCAAGCATTAAGTGCCTGACAAGCATGATGTGATTTCTTATCAAAACGTTGTTAAAGTAGGCCTACAACATTTTGGGGGAACACAATTAGTTATGAAACTTCAGTCATGTATTTCACTTGAAAAACTGATTAGAGGCAGTATTCTTGTAAATATAGGTCAATTCATTTGAACGAGTTTTTCCTTCATACAAAGTATATGTGATTAAGAAAAATCTGTGGTTGCCATTTTTTTTTCTTCTCGGTAATACGACGTCTTCAAAATTGAGTGGCAGACTTAGCTAGTAGCACTGAAAGTTATGTTTTTAATGTATATACATATTACTACAAATGTTTTCTTTTTCATGTATATTTAGACTGTGAATGCATGGCCACAGGTCGCTAACCTATTTTATCTTTGATATATAAATGTAAATGTTTTCTCTCTCTTTCTTTCTCTCTTTTTTTTTAATTTTTATTTTTATTTTGACTGTATAGATATAATCTGTGCATTCAGTACACTAGCCCTTGTATTTAAAGAAACAGAAAAAGAAAAAAGAAAAGAAACGACGTTCATTATTAGGCTACAGACTTAAACAGGGTGAGCAGGTTTGAAAAAAAAAGGAGCTGATATTTTAACTTTAGTGTTATGGCTCCTTTTGGTCTCTGACAGGTGCCGTGGTGTGGGTGCGTGCGTGTGTGCGAGAGCGCGCGTGTGTGCGTGCGTGCGTGTGTGTGTGCGCGCTTGGAAGCTAGCAATTTTGTCCTTGTTTTGAGGCTTTTCTTCAACACACAAAAAAACACCATGTTGTGGTTGAATTAAAAGGGATCACTGATTGAACACTGATCTTTGGCTGTTCGTAGCCACATATGGACCAGAGAATGATACATGATTGTAATTATGAACAGTTTAAACTGACCCACGTTTTTATATAAATATATAAAAATATATGACTGCAGGGTATTGATAACGTATAGATACTTTTTTTATCATTATTATTATTATTATTATTATTATTATTAATTGCAAGTGATATATGTGAGTGTGTGTGAAAGTTTATAGTTGAACACAATTCTTGTTTGTTTGTGTTAGCTTATTGTAAACAAGCATTCTGCTGTAAATTTGTTCTTGGTATTAAATTATAATTTATGAATTTGAAAACACCAGTTTTTCATGGTTTCTTTTTTGAACCTCCCAAACTTTATGTGTGAACTTGTCCTTGTATGGGCGTGCGTGTGTGCGCGTGGTGTGTGTGTGTGGTGTGTGTGGTCGGTTGGAGGGGGTGGTGGTGGTGGTGGTGGGGACTGGAGTCAATTTGCTGTAGCAGGATGTTGCCCTTTTGCCCTTTGAAAGTGATTAATGAATTACAAAATAATTAATCAATCAGGCAACAGGCCCGCTCAGTGCACCCCCCCCCCTTTTCCCGAGGTTTTATTTCCTAAATACCGATCTCTAATTTACTAAACTGTTTGGAAAATTATGGATTCAAGGTTGCTGTCTGTGAAACCCCAGAAATAGGATACCACTTGTAATAAGGCGCAGTGCCTCAACAGATAATAACATTTCATAACAGCAGCCCTCCCTCACGCGGGACAGCGACCATATAGTGCAGGAAATACCAAGCCCTGCCTTCCTACCGCTTTATTTGCGGAATAAAGTTTCACCTTTGTACTCTCACATAAATATTAATGGGCGGAATTTATACAGTAGCCTGTACATCATGACTAGTATCAAAATAAGATAAGTGTATTGAAAGGAAAACGCTTTAAATGATTTCATGAATATAGAATTGCTTTCTATAACTGGTCGTCCTTTAGGTTATTATGGTCTACGTTTTTATTTCCAACCGATTCACTGAGCTTCATCAACACTAGAACTTTCTGAATTATATGCAGTATAATGCATATCATCATTATTATTGTTGTTATATGTGTGAGAAACTCAAGAAGTGGATGCAAAGGGTTTCAGTGCCAGCTATTTACACGCGCGCTACTGTGACGCTTAAAACGTTTGTCCTATCATTATTATTAGTATTGGCTTAGTTGGAAGTTAGGCCTGAAGTAGAATTAGCCTTGTTGTGCAGAGGCTTTATCAGGATCGCTATGAAAGCCAACTTTACCACATTTTTTTCCCCTGCCGCTGCTGCTGGTGTGTGCGTGTGCGAGTGCGACTGTGTGGTTATGTTGCTGTTGATAATGAAGAAAATGATGATTATAATGTGGTGCTGATGGTCTTTTATCACTGGCTTCTTGTTGAAAGCGCTATTTATCCATACAGTGGTGCCTTCCCCTGTTTGTCCAACCAAACTGTCCCTGAGGTATAGCCCACACTGAGGCCAAACTAAGCCCATATTGATAATTAAAGGTAGACATCTCGCTACATGCAATCAGCAGTTAATTGGACAGAGTGTTTAAAGTAGAGCACTCCCAGGCACTCCAAAAAGAAAAAGGAAAAAAAATAAGAAAAAGAAAAAGAGAAAGAAAAAACTTTCACCATTCAAAGTATTCGCAGGGGGCGAACCCTTTGAGGGATGCAGGATTCACCCACATATGTCAAGTAAAGCTTTAGAGTGGGTTTTGATGGGTTGGATTTCGACATTGACCGGACTGATTTTAGCTGACAGAATTTTATGATTTATTAGATTTATGCTGGACTCCGTAATTTGCACTTCTATTCATTTATTAGCATTGTGCAGGGGGGAAAAAAAACTAACGAGGTGTAACTTGCTGCGACGTCACTTTTATTTACGTCTGCGTGACGTGACAACTTTTTGACACCCGAGCTGGTTTGCCTTTAAGCAAAAGTTAAAAAAGAAAGAAAGAAAGAAATCCTACAGACTGCGGAGGATGCTGCGGGGCTGTGGCATGTATACAGAGTCTTTACTGCTTGGTTGGTTTGTTGGGGTTTTACACACAAGCTTAGAACTTATTTAGGGCTCACGGGCTATTAGTGGAGCTATTTGTTTAATAAGATAAGGATATGGTTTGCATTCCCGTGCTCTTCCGCTGTCTATTTCACACGCAAACACACCAGTACATGTCTGCGCAGTTAAGCCACAAATGCACATATGCACATTATTTGCACCCTGGCACTATCACTATGACAAATTATCCCATACAGCATGCGCTTTATTGCATATAGGTTCAGGCACCGCAGCTCATTTACAATGTAGCCTACAAGTCAAAGGCTTAGCAAGTTGGGGCACCTGCTCCTTATGTTAACGCACGGGCTTAAAAAATAAACAACAAAAAAAAAAAAAAAAAAGAAAAAAGAAAACATGATGATGATGATTATCATCATCATCATCATCATCATCATTATTATTACAGATTGACTGTAAAGTGGTGATAAAAGCTGCATCCAAGAGTTTTTTTTTTCATTCTGTAATTGTCCTTATTTAAAATGTTTTGTTTTATTTTGTGATCATTTCTCCACCTTGTCTTTTGCCATTAAAATAAATTGCCTTTCACTTCTCCTTAGAGCAAAAGCCTTCCCTGCACTCTGTCCATAAATGTAAGAAAATTGTGCCATCTACCCGCTGTTCCTGGAACTGTAGCTTCCCAAGACCTCGGAGACCTCAGCTCACTTTAACACAAACGGAAAGGCGGTCAGTGCTGCACATGCAGGCGCCTCCTCGCGCGTCCATGACAGCAGCTGCCGGCTGCTATTAGGCTGTAACTTTACAAGTAATGTGTGTTTTAAGCACCTGTCATCCACTCTGTATCCCACTGCGTCTGTTTGTGTGAATGGTGAAGATAGTATACGGCCACTAGGCATCTCTGTGCCGGACAGTCCAAACTCACATGATCCTGAGTAGGGATAAAACACAATCTGTTTGGGGGTTTGGTTTGAGTGGTTTGAAGGTAAAATAACGTGGTGGTGGATAAGTTTGGTATTTTTCTTCTCGTAAATTATTGCACATAAAATGAGACCCACGGCTGTAATTTACGCCTGTAAAGAAACTGATGTTGCTGACAACATCAGCGCATTTTGTTACCAGTTATTTAGTCTGTATGGAACATATTATAGAACATATAGAACACATTAAACTGGACAGCTTTTGACCTCCCGAGTTTATTTAGCTTATTAAGATTTCTTTGCAGCAAACTAGTCATCATATTATCCGTTTTTGCGTAAAAATATTACAGCACCGTGTTGGTTCTACTTAAACAGAGCGGTTCCTTTCATGGTGTTTTCATATGTGCTTAGACCGAAAAGAGAAAGCAAGGGAACCGGCGGAGAGAATGGCCAGGCAACACCACCAAGACAAAGTTCACTTGAAAAAAAAAAGAGGGAGCGAGAAGGGGGAAAAAAACTGCTAGACTTTCAAAAGGGGTGCAGCGCTTTGTTGCCGTTAAATAGGGGAGGTAAAGACAATTGCAGCTGATGTAGTCCAGGAGTATGAATATACCCCGTGCTGAATTTACGCCCATTTTGAGAAGGCTATTTAAGTTTTCTTTTAGCCCAAACGAGCTCACAGCTAGCTCATCTCAATGCCAATGAAACATTCCCTGCGGTAGTTTGAATATTTGCATGCCAAATGGATGCAAGCTGATATTTGGCCATTGAGTTTAGCATGGAGCCCGTTTACAATATTAAAATGTATTTACGGCAGAGAGAGAGAACAAAACTTTTTTTTTTTTTTTTTTTAGAGAAGCAGGCCAGTGGGTTTGTATCACAATACCGTGTGCCCGATACTACAAAGCAGGGAGACGGCACCTTTTTAAAGCGCACGTTGTAATTTGTCTTAATATACACGATCACACACAGAGGGGAGGACTAAGAAGAGCGGTGAGCCAGAGGGATGATTTGAAGAGACCGCAAACACTCTGCTGGATATTAGACAGCCCCCTCAGCCTCCCCAAACCCTAACGCATTACTTCATCAGGAGTACTTCATAGGTATTGATCGATATGGGCCTACATCTTGCATTGATTTGTTACTTGGGGTACATAGATACTTTATTAAGATTCCCATTAGGTGCACCGCAGCGGTTGTCAGTCTTCCAGGGGTCGCAGTATTAATGTTACAGACTCGTCATTCTGAAGCAGTTTGGCCCGGGATCCTGAATGTGCCCATAGCCCACATGTTAAGTTAGGGTTCACGTGCGTGCGTTTGGAGGTTCCCGACCGTGCGCGTGCTTGTGTGTGTTTCTACAAAGTGGCTGATTAGGTCAGCATAACTGGCAATGTCAGTTAACCAGGTTTGTTGACTTAAATCGCGCTCCTTATTGCGCTTACAGTGCTTGCGCGCGCGTGCGATTTAAGCCGAAAGATGATGATGAGGAGGAGGATGAGGCTTGCCTCGGTGATTACGGTGTATGGAAGACGCTGAATGTAAAATTTGGCATAAATTTCTCAGAAGCTAAGTGTTTAATCAATTCTGCATTAATTTGACGGACAGGCCTGCCACGTCTCGCTTGTGTCACTCCACACACAGCTCTGTCTTACCCGTCGGTGTTGGGGATGTTTTCTGTTTTCCTCCCGGTAAACCCCCTTACCAGAGAACACTGTGTATGTGTATGCGAGTATATGTGTGCGTACGTGAGCGTCTATCCCTCTGTGTGTGGGTGCGTGTGTTTGCCGAAACTTCAAACGCGCACTTGGCAAAGCTCTCTCAAACTGTGAAATTAATTTGGCGTAATTCTGGTCGATGCTGGTGGTAGACTGAAGGTGCTTTAACAATAAATCTCACACCCTGGGCGTTATCTCTTGTCCAGCCTTCATCCTCATCATCGTCATCATTATCACTGTTATTATCATCACCATTTCCACCACCAACACAGCGATCAGCAGCCTACACGTTCACAAATTCCACAGGTGAAAAATAAGCCAAACAAAATCCTCCAAAAATGTAAATTTATGGACTCACCTCTACTGTAGAAATCCTTGAGAACTTCTAACTTCAAGAACGTGAATTCTCCTCTTTTCTACAGTTTTAAGCACAAGCAGAGACTAGTAAAAAATTCTTTCTTTTTTGAATTGTCTTTTTCTTTCAGTGTGAAGGCTATAGGTTGCTCTGCTCCTCTGTGCAAACAGCCACACGAAACCGTTCATTTAAAGTGCATTTTTCTGTAGAGCGGACTTTCTTGCGCACTTAAACTTGTATTTAAACAAACACATAAAAAATATAAATGAAATAATAAAATAAACACAAAGCTCTATACGGCCAAACATTTACTCATATAATACACTGGATGTCCCGCAGCATTATTTAGCAGCATTTATTTGACCTGTGGGCCACAATAGCGGGAGATGTTGGATGCTTTCTTATTCAGGGCTTCCTTAAAACACACAAAAAACAATATAGAACGTATAGATAAAATAAATAATTAATTCTAAAATAAATGGATAAACAAATAAATAAGTAACTGATTTGTATTTACGTCCACATACTGATTGTTTGTTCGGAATCTGTAGATCTTCAGGAATGCTGAGCTTTGTGACTCCTTCCTTTTTATCGCTTTAAATTTGCCGAAGGTAAAT
>JAVDPK010001830.1:630562-644586 GCA_034780415.1 Cichlasoma orientale | reverse complement strand
CTATCTATCTATCTATCTATCTATCTATCTATCTATCTATCTATCTATCTATCTATCTATCTATCTATCTATCCACAGACTGATTTGTAAAAAAGAATATTTTCAAAATATCAAAAAGTTTCCATTTCTTTTTGTATTTCATTTCAGAGACAAACTGTCACAAAGAAAGCTCACACTGAAATAATGATAAGGCAAAGATCATGACCAAAGTTCACCCGTCCTGGAGTGAAGACATACATAAATACATAGAAGTCTGACAACTTTGTACCTGTGCGACTATTATGGCAGAAATAAATTCACTTATATTTAAAAATATGAATTATTTAATTCACACTCTAACACCACATCTTTGCTATTAAAAGTACTTATTAATAGTCTTATTTTGGTGCTTTATTAAAATTCCGATAAAGCACAAACACACTGTAAAAAAATGGATGGCTAGATTGGATTAAAGAAAATAAAATAAGTTTTAAATGAAATTTAGAACAAATATGTCCCTAACACCAATCCTTCTTTTTGACATTGTAGGTAAATAAATAGCTTAAAGATATTTTTCTCCATATGATCCTTGCCAACGCCTATTTTTTTTTTTCCTGTAACATAGCACTATTAATAATCAGAAACTCTAGTAAGACATGAAGCTGATCTCGAGGCTTTTCTATAATCCCTCCCCTGGAAGTGGTCTTTACTGGAAGGCTAGTTTGTGATGGGCTCACCCAGCAGCACAATGTTGCATTGGGATACAGCATTCAGCTTAAGCCAACTTATCAACTACATTCAAAGCACATCCATTGAGCTATGTGGGGAGACTTTTTGCCGATCTATTAAAAATACTCTTATCTGTATTTAGCATATGCTGTGTATGTCAGTGCTGGCAGCTTTAGACGGATTTACACTCAAAACACCTCAAGGTATTCTTGAGCTGAAACTACTGATAACATTCTGAAAGTTCTGCAGACAAGCAGGTTTTACAAATAGATAAATTCATTCAGCACACTGGTATATCATATATTTACTTATTGTTATTTTTTTGTTGCACAGTAACTGTTTTTAAATACCATTTTGCCCTTTATTTCTGCAGTGTTTGTTTTTCTTTTTTTTTTCCTTCCACCTGCATATAAATAAAAGCTGCTTTAAATATTTTGTCATTGCTTGATCACACAAATAAAATAACTTACAAAGTAAGCAGAACATGGAAGGTACTTTTTGTGAGACATTATTTTTTTTATTTATTTATTTCTTTTTACTGTTGATGAGGAGAAATAACAGTTGACTAAAAATATTTTTAAAGTTTATCTTTATTTTGTTGTGTGAAGTGAGTCAAGAGGAAAATTGTTTCTTGTAGAGAAAACAAACAGTCAAACAAGGCGGTCAGTATAAAAGAATTGCTGTTGCTAGTTAACAAGAACTTTTTGGAATCCAGCAGCAAATAATGTGGAAATAATCCACGCATCAGGCTTTCAGTGCATTTCAGTGGGAAGTCCTTCAGAGGAAATGCTGGGGCTGCAGAAAGCCTCACATTCTCTCTTTCTTTCACTTTTCTTTCTTTGCAACAGACAAGGCTTATTTGTTCTGCGGGATAATTACTATTAGACATAGGCAAGCTCATGTTTACTTTAACTAAGATGTAATTACAGCAAAAATTTGCTGAAATTTTGAAAATACACAAACTGATTGAGGGGTTTTCTCGGGTAGTAAGAAGAAAAAGAGCATGGAATTTTCCAAATCTAAACATATGGGAGGAGAATGTATTTATTCACAGAATTATCATGGCTTCACTTGCTGTTTTGATATTTCCCCACAGATTTTTATCGCTCTGAAATACGTTTAAAATATTTATTTATATATTTTTTTCAATTGCAAGCAAACCTTTATTTAACTCTGCTCTCTGGGCAGCAGAGGTTTGGCCTTTGAAGCGATTGAGAAAGAGCACCGTTATTCATGCTGCATTCAGTGCTGAGAACTGAGACTCCAAAAACAGCAGTATCCTCTCATACCTGTTGAGAACACTTTCATCCTTAATGGGCTCATTAGCCACATTGTTAATTGAGTGCTATTCAGGCCAACATCAAAGCTAATAATAATTGTTTACTTACTTACTTACTTCACTAAAATGGACCCAACTGTAGCATAATGCTGCTCTCTAGGAGGCTATATGTTCATAAAGGGACATATATTTATGAATAAACTAAAAATCAAATAAACTAAAAAAAAAAAAAAAACAACACTCATCATTTAAAGTCTCACTTCACACTTCACAGACACACACAGAGTGCTGAGTCTTTTGTGGAGGTTTTATTCAACAAAGCAACTAAAAAAAACAGAAAGAAAAACTTGTCACACAGAAAAAAGTGCATTTAAAATTTACAGCTTTTGCATCTGCTTTAAAAGTTTTCAATAGTTACTTTTTTTTATATTTTACTTTTCATATAAAAAACCCCAGAATGCATTATTGTTATGAAAAAAATAATGATACAAAGAACAAATGCATGTTCAGTGTAATATTACAGCTACTACAAATAATAATGATAATAATAATAATTTATTTATTTTTATTTATATATAAGAACATATATTTTATTTTCTAGTTCTTGTCCTGTAAGTTTTCTCCTCCCACACGCTGATGCCATATTAGTGGATAATGGGATCTGAAAATGGAAGCTAACTCATTGGAATTAAATTTATCAGCATGTGCTCAGAGGTAATAAGCTGTCAGTTATAAAATGAAGATTTGTATTTAGATATATGATAGGAAGAAAAATGAATAGGCAAAATAAATGAAGCTGCTTTACAACTAAATTACTTATTTGGAGCCAACAGACCACGGAGAGAATTATGATGATGACAATGATTATTGCAGATAATATTTTCCCCTATGGAGGTGAAGATAGCAAATATGAAAAAAAAATGTCATGCAGGTCCACAAAGAGTTAACAGGAGGGAATGTTTGCAGAAATGTTTTGATAGATGGGACCAAACCTTGAGGCATTATCAAACATTATAATGGAGGGAATCTAATTAGTACTAAGAAGGGATGTTGCTGTTCAAAACCAGACTTGCTAAAGTGCTGACTGACTCACAAACTGTTAATGTTTATATACAGAGATATAATAAGCAGCAAACATCACTAATTTTAAAGATTCTGACAATCACACATAGTGCTAATTACATACATTTGTGGAAATGCTTGTAAAACAGCCTCACTTTAAATACGATTACAGCCCAGTGGGGAGGCTCAATATCCATTTCAAACTGAAATTTTCATCATAGCAGGATTTCTATTTTTAAAAGGCTGAGCTGATGAAAGCTGGTCTAAGCTACACCTAGGCTTGGGGCTAAGGCAGCTGCATTTCAATTGATTAGGTAGCCATGCATGATGAAAGTTTTAATAAATGACACCATAGTCAAAACATTTCAAAGAAAACAATCCCTGCTGTATGCCAGCATACTGCAAACATGCCAGAAACCACATGAGAGAATTAGATGAGAGGAAAATGAACACAACTCAGTAACACATAGGCAAATTCAAACACACCGAATTTAACAATATATGACAGTAAGTGTCTTATTATTGCTTATTTTTGTCTGGTTCCCCACAAACTAATTTGTAGTTTGTGTAAGATGTCATTTTGTTATTTTTAAGTGACTTGACAGCTGTGAATTGTTATTATTTACCTGTTTCATGTATTAAAGAAACTATTTTTTACAGGAACAAAGACTTTTGGAGAATTATAGGTAAGATTTATAAATATGTTTATGAAAAGAAACAAGCGACGTGGCCGAGGTTTTAAAATTTCTCTGCAAAAATAAATGTGCTGGAAGCTATAGAAATTTAAAATGTTCACTGCTTTGACAACAGAAATACCTTTTTTTGTGTGTGTAGCCATGGTGCATAGTTGATACTATCTGAAAGCTGCTGTAGGTTTTAATATATATATATATATATCACTTATTGAGAGAGAAAGATGTGATAGATATGTTTTTTCATCTGAGCAGCTTGGTGAAAACAAGCAAAGAAAAGTGTATTAAAAATGCCGTGTCTATAGGGCTCATGTCTGATGTCTGTCAAATCATTAAAAAGGAGAGACACTGTTATCGAATGCTTGGGATCAGCAATAGTGGTGGCACATCACTGAGATGAGGTATGTCTTCCATGGGGGCAACTTGAGGGCCTTTTGTGAATTTATAGAGTACGATAAAATCAGCTTCATATTTCTCTGCGAAATCGGCTGATGAAAGAAGCCTGGGAGAGAATTACATGGCAAGAGTTTTGTCACCAGACTCATAGGCTTTATGGGCTGGGAATTGAAAAGGTAATGAGAAAAGCCATGCTGCAGTTTGGCTGTGTTTAATAAGTCATCATGCCTCTATCTATTGTTAGTCGCACGGACCCCACCAAGATTGTGTTTTCACCATACTTAATACTCTGCAGCAGGCTAGAGTATAGCAGGCATTTCAATGGATATAATACATCCAGCGCAGTGCAGCAGGCTAGCAGCTTATAGCACAGACACCATTACACAGAGTCGTGTGATAACAGTGGACAAAGAACAAAGTCTAAAAAATGAGACTGTTCTCCAGTTGCGTCTCTTCTTGAAGAATATGTGATTGCAATTAAGATAGATAGCTTTACAAAAAAAAAAAAAAAAAGCCAATTCTGGGACGGGCTAATTATATGCAGAACTTACAAGTATAATTCTCCCTTTCTGCACAGTGCAGTTTGTGTCTGTGCGTGTTTGCAAACACAGAATTCGGGCTGCAGTTGACAGCAAGATAAAGAGTGACGTAAACGCTGTCCTCAGGATACTGTGGATGATACTTGGCAGATGTATTTTTCTCCTTTTTAAAATTTGATCATCTCATAACTCATCAAACAAATTTTCACCATCCCAGTGATCTCTTTATTCTCCTCACAGATTTTCTGTCTCTTAGTAAACTCGGCACACAGGAGAGGAAAAAAAAAAAAAGCAGCCTGAAGGAAAATGAATTTAAATGTGAGCTGATGATGAATGGATGAACTGATTTTCTGGCAAGAATTAAAGCTTTGTAACGACACTTGACACAGACTAGATAAAAGGAAGAGTAAGACTGGAAAAAAAAAATGATAGGACTACTTTTTACAGTTTGTGTAATTACTGTATGACATATAATGGGCCATATTTTCCATTTTGACAGCACACTCTACAACCATCTTTTGTCTTTATGTCACTGCCTCTGGGCATGCATGAAAACAAGGCTATTACTACACTCAAACCTGGCCACACTGTTTGTTGTACAGTTGTAAACTGACATTTACTTACATGAGCAGACTTGTTTAAAGAGACAGGCTTGTCATATACTCTGATCAACGCGAGTCAGTGTGAGAGATTTCTGGAACGTGCAGAGTTTTTAACATGGAAATTGACTTTGAACCCCATCTGCACAGGTCGGCACATCTTTGGGCAAAGCTCTGCTACTGCTGACGGGGAAAATGAACCATCAATTCCTTATAATGTGGCCTGATTATTATCCTACTTGCCCCCCTGCAAATTTAAACTTCGCAAATTTGTGCACCCTGTAAAATCTGTAAACTCGGAGACAGGGAAGGTATTATGCTTTTTTCTTTTCTTTTCTTTTTTTTCAAAAAATAAAAAAATAAAATTGAAGCACCATCAACACTGCGATTCTAAGCTACAATAATGTCATCAACTAACCACTTTTAGAAAAGTGTCTGCTGGTTTTACCAACACACTTGAACACATTTTCCAATATATGAAATTCCATCATATCTGTCTGGAAAAAAATGCACCTCTACATCTGAGATAAAATATTTGAGAGAATTAAAGGTTTTTATTTTTTATATAGGTTGCGTTTAAGGTTCACACATAAGTTTAACATAAAATTCTGGCACTATGAAATGATTAAAAGCATCCTACCTGTGTAGAAATGTTGATTTCAGACCCCCAAATCAAATCAAAACCAGAAGAAATAATAATAAAGGTTTATATATTAGGTTCTTAACAAGTGAAATGGGACTCTGACTGTGACATGTGATACAAACCAGAGCAAAGTTTGAATGAAGCGTGTTCAGCAACTTTGGGAAGGGATCTGTCAACGGCCAATCTGAGATGTCTTTATTTGACACGATTGGTTTTGTTAGGTCTCTTGCGCCAGTCCAGCCTGCCGGTGTCCCTTTCACCCCTAAAAGCAGCTGGGCCCTGACCCCTGCAGCACTGGCCCTCAAAGCCGAGCTCTTTTCAGCTCGGGCATATAGGGAACCTCCCCATTCCCTCCCACAAGCAACATCCCATTCAGCTGCAGAGATAACTTTATTCATCTTGTGCATCATTGTATCCAGTTGAATGCAGATACTATGCAGACACTTGAGTGAATTGAACTAGCAAGCGTGCATGTGTTAAGGACAGGAAAGAAGGGGAGGTGTTATGTCTTAATTTCTTCATTTTGACAGAAAATTCATGCGTGGGTTCACTTTGAAAAGCCACCTTCAGTCGTTTCATTTTAGTGTGAGTGCTTGAAGCATACCTGAGGTATCAAATTTTTAGGAAGATGTGTTAAGATGACATTTTAGTTGTTAAAATATGCAATCATGCCAAGAAATTTAAATACATTTTGGCAGTTACACCAACGTCTGCAGATGATTTCTCTCCGTTACTGGCGCTAATTTACATAAAAGTGCTAAACAGCTATTTTTTCTCTCTTTTTTTAAATTAGTAAACTCTGGACGGACAGCTGGCAGGGACAGTTGAGCTTATGTTCACCTGCCTTACACCAAAACAGCACCAGGACCACCCTGCTTTTCTCTCATCATTCATATTCAAGCCAGGGCCTCTTGACAAGTCTGCTGATCTCACTCAATGTTTTGTGATTTGGACAATACGTTTTTCACTGTGTGGGCAAAAATGCTGAGGCCATCACACTTCTTGAAGCCAGTCTTGTGAGACTCAACTGAGGCAGAAGGTCTCAATTCTTCCTCCTCTGTGAGAGTTATCTCTGTCTAACGCTGTGGTCAGATAGAGCATGGGATTCTCTGCCTCCATACTAATGCAGTCAAAAAAACAATTTATGTATAGCTCCTGTGATTGAACGTAAAGGTTCTGAGAAACAACCAACTTTAAAAATTTTAATTTAAGCAATTTATTACACTCTTAAAGCTTTCATATTTTAAAGGTGTTAATAGTTTTGTTTTTGTTTTTTAATAGAATTTCAGCAAAAGGTTTATATACAAAATCTCCCCTGTAAAGTTTTATTTATAATGCTTATAATTATTTAAAAATGGAACACTTGGGTGCCCAAATGGACATGCATTTCACATTACAGTATAAGACATTATTAGACATAGTCTTTCAAATGCTTAAGCACTTGTTTACATTTTAAGTCAACAAATATAAATGTAATATTAATACTAAAAACTTCTGCCCCAAACTTCAACCTTTTCGCACCACTTTCAATCTGTGGTTTAGTACGATGCAAAGTTTAGTGACACTCAAAAATATGATTCTCCATAAAAAGCGTGAATATTTGTGATGTAGCCAGTGGTAAAAATCCTTTTGGGGATTTCGATATCTAAAAGAGAGAGGTTTATACATTAGCGCTGTAGTTGCAAAACACTGTTGATATTCAAATGATTATTGTGCAAAATCTGGGATAAGCTTCTGTGTGAGAGCTCTTCTAAGTGCCTACAACTATTGCTAATTCCCCTCACCATTGTGGGCCGGACAAAGGCCTTAATCCCATTTCACTTTTGCAGAAGGCTGGGGCTATTTTCCCTCTCATAAACCAACAACACTCCCCCAAGCCAGAGCTGAGAGGTTCTGAGAAAGGGGCCAGTGTGTGCATACTTCAAGGCTTTTTTGTCCAGCTTGGCTAGTGCTCTGCATAAACTTTTAAGTGGTCCCAGTAGGCCTCAAACACCTTTTGGCAGAAAAAATAAGCTACCACAAACTGTAAAAAGGAAACCAAACACTCTCTTAACCTGGACAATACAAAAGAAAATATATGAAGTCTTTTATAACTCAGATTGGGTCTGGGCTGCAAAGAGTTAACACGCTTTTTTCAGGCACTATAGTAAAGGAACTTTCATTCTTCTGAAAGCAGCTCTCTTTCTCTGCATTGTAAATCCTTTAATACATTATTTATAACATGGTGGTCCACTATCAAAGAAATTGGAGTAGAACAGGATTCAGTTCTTGTACTTTGTAGTATAGCTTTAGTTCGCCGTGGAAAATAAATCCACTTCTCTGACTTTGACATAATATTTTCTCTTTGTTATTGAACCTTTAATTCTACCTTTTAAATTTATGATTTAATTAAACAGAGACGCTTTAAGGGATTTTTCTTTCCCATTCAGTTATAATTTCATCAGAGAATCCTAACTGCAAATATGAAAAAATATCAAGAAATATAATAACTTTTTTATAGAGCTCTACAATATGTCATTTGCACTGATGCCACATTTAAAGAATAATATACCTCTGATTATGAAAACAGAGATTTTAACTGTAACACGTGTGTAAAGATGGCCTTTAAAAGCTTTACGTTTTATGTTTAATCACATTTTTTAAACTATATTAGGAGCAGAATATGTGCAAGTATGAGTACTTGAATATATGCAGGATTGGCAAAGCTCCCTGGAACTGAGAGTATTGCCACTAGCCCAGTTGTTTAGTAAGTAAGTGATAGCTTTATTCAGCTGCTGTGTCATGCAGTGCATGTGAACCAGCATGCAGACCAGCATGTGGCCTGTGTTGGCTCATGTTAGGTGTGTAGTTGGAGGGTTTACTCGCACTTAAAAAGGAGGGGCAGAGCAAATACAAATCAGCCAGGAATTTTCTTCGACAGCCAGACAAACCATTCTCCTTTAATCTTAATCAATTAGACACCCATGAAGTGCAAACAAATCACAAACCTGTCAGCGTACACAATACAGTGTAAAGAATCTGCAAATTACATGCAGTGTAGACAAGCTGTACCCCTTCCTACAAAGCTGCTGGGTTGAGTTCCCTAAAAAGCTTCACATCACCCAGCTCATATTTGTGCCATTGACTTACAGTATAATAAAGAGGCTCTCTTTGCTAAGATGCCCACTGGAGTCCAGAACTGTTAGCTTAATATCCACTGGGATCCACTGGGGTGAGTGTAGCCTTTCACATACAATACTCAGTCCTGAAAAGTGATACGTCTTTGCTTGATGTTAATGGTTTATAACATCCCATGATAGCTAAATTTATCTGTGGAAAACCCGGCCTAATGATATTTCCCTCGCTCAAGTTGACAGAGAAAAAAAATCCATGGTTAAAGTATTATTGAATTTTCACACCTGCATACAGGGAGTCGTGTATCACATTGTATCAACTCTTATCTGCTCAAAAGTCCACCTGAGAGTTTTCTTACTGCTTGGGGGTGGAGTGTTGGGGGTCAGGAAAACCCACCTTACCTGTTTTTTGTTTTTATTTTGAGTAACACTTACATTGTTTGAAAAATAAACAGAAACAAAAAGCTTGGATATCTGTCAAAGCCATATATAAGATAATATCTCTTCCTTAATTTAAGTGTTAATGAAAATTATTTGACTTATGCCGTGTTAACTGTAACCTTGTTGGATTAAATAATTGTGAAAAACTGGTTGGCAGAATCACAATACATAGTGTAGTGATCAGCAATAGTGTTGCTTATTAATATATTGACTTAATTTACAAGCACTAGCTGTTGCATTGATATACTATCACGACAAATTGCTGCTCAAAACACACTATCAGTAAACTGTGAGGAAGATGACTGCTGGTAACATGAGGAAAAATCAAATTCAAAACTAGCATATTGTGTTTCAAACGTCACAAAGTGTGAATTGTACATTAAATACTTAATTCCACCCTATATGCAGGCAATTGCTGAGAGGGAATAATCTGTTAACCTCTACCACGTGTTTTAACTGACTAACATTATCCATGCAGTTATTTTTTGAGCTCTTCCTCTCCATAGCCTAAACCAAGTAGCTTCAGTTGTCTAAACCTAACCAAACCTTAACCATACTGTACTTGTCATGAGCAGATGTTGTAGGAATAATCAAGTGGAAAATGTTGGCAGTAAATGCTCAAAAATGTTGTCACAAGTGTAATCTGGGTTTCCTAGAAATCATCCAATATCAGCGGCCTGTCTGGTGAGTGGGTTGTGTAAAAATGATCTTTGCAACCAACATGTTGTGAGTTTCCCCACAGTAAATGTCCTGGCAGTAGGATCTGGCAGCAGAATCGTTTACAGGGTGTCCTGATTCAGTTACTAATATCCATTCAGCTCAATGCTGTCTGTGGTTGCAAAATCAAATCGTACCCATTTATCCAGCTTTGAATGTAATGATCACAGAATCCACTCACATACTTAGAAAGACTGCATGTATGCTTTTGGTGGAATAGTTTCTTTTGGTAGTATTAGTTTGGTGTTGCATTTAACCACTTTTGATTCTGTTCTGGCTACAGGTCTTTCTTCATGGAGTTTCAAAGTGCTTTTTGGCACCTGTCATAAAAAATTGAAATGAGAAAATATAATTTTTAATATCAGTTTATTAGACAAGCTTTTTTTTTTTTAACTGCCTATAATAGCTTCTTTAGAATTCTCTGAAGTAAGAAATACCAATTTAGAAAGCAAAAATATTACAAGGTTTTTTCAAAATCTGTTCAGAACCTGTAAAAGCTGTGTTACAGTAACACAATATTATTTGCTTAAGAATTGTTAGATTTAAGACATATCTACCCAATGCTCTAGACTGTATTATGCAGTGTAATGCTAAAAATTACTACTTGTTTAAGTACGTAACGATTATGTAATCTGACTTTAATTAGATGACCCAAATAGAGACTTAAAAAGGCAGCCGTTCATTTACTTTACTCTCAGACAAACTTCAGTGGATGATCACATAGCTAGACTTTAACACTCATCCTACTGACATATTTAACATACATGCACTGGCGTCCGTGGGGAACCCGAGAATAAACTTCTCCAAGAAACAAATATAAGAGCAAAAATAATAATAGTTTATTAATGTAATAGTTTATTAGTAATAATAGCATTATTATCTATGTAAGGTCATCTAAAGAAAAAATATTATTCTTGTAAAGTTACAATTAATTAGCATATTTTGTAAAATAAAGAAAGGAATCATTTTCTTTAATACAACTTAAAAGCTTACTTAGCATCCTTTGACTCTAGTATCACTTATTTTTCAGGAATTTCAAGTAAACAAGCAACTGGGGTCATTTTAACTCTAATAACTGAAAAATAACTGAACTAAGCATGCAATAAACACCAGCCAGTTCAAAGAAGTAATCTCTCCAGCATGTCCTGGGTCTGCCCCAGGGCCTCTTCCCTGTAGGCCATAATCAAAACACCTTTTTTAGGCCTGAATTATACTCCTGCGTTGGGTCTTCGCACGGTCTATGTACGTACGAAACCAGAAATGCCCTCTGTGGTAACCTACAAAATAACCTGATGTGCACCTCTCGGGAAATGCAACTACGTGTCGGGTCAACGCAGCCCGCAAGGATTGTGATTACCACGTAGGGTTCAGAGGGGATTTATGCACGTACAGAGGCCCTGCAAAGACTTGATGCAGAAGTTTAATCAGGCCTTAGACGGCACCCAGGAGCCATTCTGGTCAGGTGCCCAACTCAGCTGGCTCCGTTTGTTGAGAAGAGCAGCGGCTCTACTCTGAGACCCCCTGAAAGACCAAGCTCCACACCCTATCTCTAAGGCTGAGCCCAGACACTCTTTGGAGGAAACTCATTTCTAGTTCTTGTATCCACAGTCTCATTCTTTCAGTCACTATTCACAGGTGTTGACCATAGGTAAGGGTAGGAACAAAGATCAAGCTGTAAATTATGCTCAACTCTCTCTTCACCACAACTGACCTGTACACCATTCTCAGTGCTTATTCTCAGCCCAGCACACTCAGCTGCAAACCACTCCAGTGCAATCTGGAGGTCAATGCCTCATGAAACCAAGAGAACCACATCATCTGCAAAAAACACAGACACAATCCTGAGTCCATTGAATCCCTTGGCTGTGCTTAGAAATTCTGTACATAAAAGTTATGAACAGACACTTTGACAAATGGCTGCTCTGGCGGCGACTAACACCCACCAGGAAAGAGTCTGACTTATTCCTGGCAATGTGAACTAAGCTCTCACTATAATTGCACAGGGACTGTACTAAAAACAACTGAAGCTTAACACACACTACAGGCAGTTATAGCACAAAAATTTGTCTCATGCTATGCATAGGGCATGTCAGCTATGATACGACAAGCAAATAGTTGCTAGCTTCATGTCTGTATTTCGGGAGCAAAGGTAATGCCTTTTTCAAGTACATTTTCCAGCAAGCATTGGACAGTCACAGGTGGAGTCTTGCTCACTCCTAGCATGATCACTGCAGCTTGGACAGTAGCAAAACTGTGGACATACCCACCCAGGTGCGTCCAGAGTCAAGATGCTCTTGACTTGCCAGGTAGGGGAAATCATGTAGAAATATTTATCTGTGCTGAAAGACTGTCCAGGAAGTCTGTGCTAGAGGTTTGTTGAAGTTCTAGTATTTTATCTATTTTTAACTTAAAAAAAAATAATTAAAAAAATTGGGGAAAAAAAGGGATGGCAATAGTTATTATGCCTAAATTAAAATGTGAAAACAGAATGTCAAACCAATAAGTACTGGTAACTACATCCATTTATATAATTTATATAAACACAATCATCTGACAACAAGGAGTCTGACCAAGAGTGCATTTGCTTTTTTCAGACCTCACCACCAGAGTTCCTCAAAGTGGAAAGCATACAGACAAAGGTGGTGGCTCCTATTTTTTATTAATTTTTTTTTTTTAAAGGAGACTGGCAGGTGTAGGAGACTGCATGGTCTTTGTGAACTTGGCTTATGACTGGGTCTAAAGGGGGCACCTGTCGGGTGGGCTGTGAGAGAATGGGGTTCCAGGTCTGTCAGGGTGTTGGACTCCGACATGGATTTCCCTTGTTTTCAATTCTGTTTGTGACTTTAATGGACAGATATAGCCAGGGTAAAGAGCATGTCCATTTTTGGAACCTCAGGATAGCATCTCTGTTTTTTGCAGATGATGTGGTTCTGTCATCTTCATCACAGCACGACAGCATGCTCTTTATTGCACTTTATTGCATGCATACAAGCAATAAAGTGGTTTGCAGCCAAGTGTGAAACAGCTAGGATGAGAGTCAGATCCTCCAAGTCTGAGGCCATAGTTCAGTGGAATTACTGCTCCCTCTGGGTTTGGGGAAAGAGGCTGCCCCAAGTGAGGGAGTCCAAGTATCCTGGGATCTTATTCATGAGTAACGAGAAGGTATAGTTGTAACAATGGATTAGTGCAGCATCAACAGTAATGCAGTGTATTCTAATGTAATGTAATGCATCGTACCCTCACCTATGATTACGAGATCTGAGTAACAACTGAAAGAGTAAGGCTGTGAATTCAAGTGGCCAAAATTCGATTCTTCTGTAGGATGGCTGGCTCAGCATTCGAGACAGGGTAATGATCTTGGACATCCGGAGGGATACTGGAGTAGAGTCTCTGCCATTTCAAAAGGAGCCAGTTGAGGTGGTTAGGGCGTCTGGTAAGGATGCCTCCTGGATACCTCACTATGGAGGTTTTGTGGGCACACCCAACTGGGAAGAGACCCCTGTAGACCCATGACCCATTGGAGAAATTATGTATCTCGCCTAGCCTGGAAAAGCCTTGGGATCCCCAAGGAGGAACTGGAAAGTGTTTCTGGGGAGAAGGACATCTGGAACATCCTGTGTCGACTGCCACCACTGTGACCCAACTTTGGATAAAGTAGAAGATGATGGAAGCAGAGGAAATTTTCCTATGTCGTGGATGTAAAGAACTGGGTATGAGCAAAATTATTTAAAAGTTGTCCTGTCTCTCTCCCCTCAGCCCCAACTGGTTGCGGCAGATGACTGCCCCTCCCTGAGCCTGGTTCTGCCAGAGGTTTCTTCCTGTTAAAAGGGAGTTT